>CM021741.1:11223866-11462975 GCA_011075105.1 Heteronetta atricapilla
TAAAATTTAAAATCATATTCAGAAACTAATTTGGCTATGGTAGCCATGGAAGTTTAAAAACTTTTATTAAAAAGAACAGCTGATTATTTCATCTCAATAAATCATTACACTAAACATATTACCTTTAGCATGTAAACATTTTCTGAACTTAACTGGATTTTTCAGTCTTCCGAGAACAGATGGTAGTATGGCTCAAAAGATGGTCTTGTCATAAATATTAGTTCCTAAAACGTTACCTGTGGTTTGTGTTTTTTTTTTTTTTCAATAAAAAGACAAAATGTTTTATTTTTTTTAGGTATTCTTTTGACTCCGATTAGAAAAAACAAATCTGATACTTCCCATAGAGATGAACATACTAAAAATACTCAGTTACCTGGAGAACATTGCTTGCTACCAACATATGAAAAGTGTGAGTATTACTAGAAAATTAATACTGTAACAAGAGTAACTTAAAGATCAATTTTTACCTTTAGCTCAGGGCATTGAAAAAGGCATCCATGCTTGCTACTAGAGATAAATAGCTGCAAATTTAAATAGTCATTCTTGTACCTTCAGTCATAGTATTACTGAGGTTTATTTTGGGTTAAAACCTATTATTTGCGAGTTGCTTCTAGTACCTAAAAAGTCCTGATGTGTTAATGACAATGATTGGAAAAAGATCTAATGTAAATTAGATGTTACTAATTTTAAAGCAACATTTATGTATTCATGTTAATTAGAAGAAATGTTCTTTTACAGTACTACATTCAGTTTTACAGTAGAGCCCAGTTAGTTCAGAGCAACTAAGACATGGCCTTATTCACAATTTCATAGCTTTCCAAAAAAACCAGGATGATTACTTGAAGAGACAATGTGTGAAAGAAAAGCACAGCCAGAAGTGTCAACAGTTAAAAGAAAATTGTATATATTCACGTGAGAAAGATGAGGTTAGTTATGCAAAGCCTAATCCTATGCTCACATATTTATAAATATAACATTAGTGTGAATTGCATATTTTCTTTTGAAGTCACCTTTAACAGGACCCTGGTAACAAAGTGAACCATATTAAAAATTTATCCTCATCTGTTGCTTCTACTTCGTAGTGATTTGTCCCTGAAAGAAGTTAAGCATTTTTCTACTGTTAGCCCTTTCAAGTTAGTGGATATGGGGGTATACTTTTTTCTTGTACTTATGAAAATGTCTACAGTATAGAAATAGTAGAAAACTGAAGGCATAGCTGTTCTGGCTAGAAAACAGATACTGAGGGTGGAAGTTAGGTAGGCACAATAGAAATAAATGTGTCAATGTCATAGAAAAATACTGTATTTCATGAAGTGGGTGATTGAAGAAATGGCTGAACATAATACATTGAAGAAACATCATTATCCTGACAAAGCGATTGTTTCTTCAGAACTAGTTAAGATGGCATCACCAGTAATAATGCATTGCTTCTGAATGTGAAATACCATGTAAATGTACGTATTTTTTAATTACACCAAAATAAATACTTGCAGAACAATGAGAGAGGCTCCCTGGATATAAACGTAAGACCTTTAGACAAGAAAAGAAGAATCCGAAAAGATTTCACAGATGAAGAAATTAATTATCTTTTAACTGGAGTAAAAGAAATGGGTCATCACTGGAATTTGATTTTGTGGTCCTATCCATTTCAGAAAGGACGGACAAATGTTGATCTTTCCAGCAAATACTACAAGTTGCAGGTGCAAGTAACTAAAGTTTAGTTTTCTACTAATCATATATACTTCCAGGTCATTTTTAATATTTTCATCCTGATTTAACTCTCAGAAAAACCCCATAGGATGTCAGAATTTGCAACCTGTGGGGTTGGTCTTTCTGTCATTTCAATGTTTTCCATGCTAAGGATTCGAATGGTCTCTAATGTAATTTAGAGATGCTGTCAATGGACGGATCAGATAACATTTTTTGCTGTGTTCTGTGTAAATGTGGGACTGTTTAGTGGCAAACATGTTTCTACTGAAATTTTTTCTAAAATTACGTTGTGTTTTGTGTCAGCATTGGTCATGACGTGTTTTGTATCTACTATCTTGCAGAGGCAGGAAAAATACCAAAGTCATCAATAATATCTTTCAAGAATATTTTCAATTTTGATGCAGGAAGTTGAAGAACAGCTTTATTAACAGAGAGGTATTATCACAATAATACAAGCCTTTTGAGAATTGAGATTGGTTTGAACTCATGTTTTTCACTGCTAACATTCATTTACGGAAATTGTTATGCTTTGCAAATTTCACTTGAATGTAATTATCTTTTAAAAATGCTAAAATAGCTACTAAAATAGTCTTTACCAGTAAAAGTTTTTTTTTAAAAGAACTTAATTTAACATTCTTTAACTTTTGATTTTGTAACAATTAATTTGCTTTTAATCTTTTTACAATGTATTTTATCCCATTTGCAAGAACGGGTTTATTGAACATTGTGAATTGAATTATTTGAATTATTGAATAAGATTGTTATGAATATTTTATGCCAGAAACTGCTAAGTGGCAGTGTTCTGTCTTTTTTTTCCCCCTTTTAATTGGTGAAGTCAGCAGCTAATACTTTGTTACGCACTTGATGTGCAGTATGTGTAGAAAAATAGAATACATTGTCAGACATCTAGAAGAGGTGTTTATTATTCTAAGTTATGCAGTCAGGTCAACAATTAGGAGAATCTTGTAGTTAGCAGAAATGTTTAAGTGATTGCAAAGGTCACAAAGACCTTTCTAATGATATCAAAACGTTCACAATACTAACTATTAACTATTAATTTTGAACATACAAGTCGTAGGAAACGTTCAAGAAATTTGACATACAAGAGGTATTTCTGAACAGAAATAGTTGTATGCTTTCAGAGAGAGAGGACTGGTAGAACAAACTTTGTCATTTTGTTAAATTCTTATTTGCAAATAATTCTGAGTAAAACAAGATGTATCTGTGACAGAAAGCACCAAATGTATGTTTGAGCACTGCTGAATATGCTAGGCAAATCTTACATAGGTTCACATAAAATGAAATACAGAGCTTGTGGAGATGTCAGAACTTCTAGACAGAAGATAATGTGTAGTTCAGCTGCATAGTTTCTTGGATGACATTCATGGACCTATGTAAAATACTTAAGTGATGAACTAAATAGAGTGTAGCTACTGATTAATTTGATTTCTATTTATGGTGGAACATTTCTTTGTATATTATATAAGTGCATGAGCAGAACCACTGTTTCTGCTCAATATACAATGGTTATAAAAACCTTTAGTGAAAGCCTTAATAACTTGATTTTTCAGTGATAACCTTAGTATTCCTGTTCTAATTGGTTAATTTATTATGGAAAAAGTTTGGTCATCTTATTTCATCTTATTTGCAGTAGGCTTTTACTATGATGTAGCTTAAATGCTTAAAAACAGGCAAGATAACCTGAAACTGAAGGACTTGCACTGATGCTGATGCTGATGATATAATAAATAGTTTTTTAATGTTTTCAGCTGTTGCGCTTTTATATATATATTATTAAAATATTAAAGAACCTATAAAAGATGCCTAAAGGCATATCTTTGTAAAGGCCCAATCCTATAAACCTTTATAAGTGGAGGTATTCCAAGTAGTGTAATTAAATATTGGCCTCCGTATTTGCAGAACCTGAGCCAAAAGTAATACCAAGGAGTGGTGTGTACATCAGGGAGATTTTGGTCTGTTACACACTCCACAAAGTATTTTTCCAAGGACTCAAAAGCTAGTCTAGGCAAGCTTCTACTTTGTGTAGTATCTGAATGTATATTAGTAATCCATATTATTCTGGCCTAAATATATTTGAAGTGGAGAAAATATGGAAGACATCTTTAGTTGACAGATGTAATCAGAGTATCACAATATTGACAAGTAACCTAATTATAGGTAATAATTTAGGTTGTGAATGACCTCTAGAATCAGTAATCTAACTTCCTTAGAGCAGGCCTACTTTCAAAGTTAGTCTGGGTGCTCTGTGCCTAGTCAAGTGCTGAAAATCTCCAAGGTTGAAATCCCCACCATCTCGTCTGCCACTTTAATTCTCTCGTAATGAAAATTGCTGAAATAGGCATCATTAAAACAATCTTGTCAAATCCTGAAAGGGAGAGTCATGACTGGAAGCGAGTAGAGACGTGTTGTGTGAATTTGTGCAAGTCGATTCATCTCTGACTGACAGTGATTGACCGAACACTCTTGGTAATTGTATTTTCTTGTATAAACTGCTTTGAAATGCACACGAAATGGTTATTAGTAATATAGTTGCATAAGAACCATTCATGTCGCTTTTAGACTTCTTATGCTACCTAGTGCTTTGAAAAGTGCAAGTGCATGACAGTCACCACGCAGTCGTGAGGGGGAAAGCATGTTTAAAAAAGAAAAAAAGTGGAAATTGTTTTGTAACATGAGTAGAAGAACAAAACTTATCGGAGGGGTGCAAGAAGGTGGATGGGAATCTTCGAGCTTTATTCCAGCCCTCTAACTACATCTATCGTTTGAATATTCACCCTGCACACCGGGAAGTCACCGGGAGCCCGGGCAGCGCTGTGGCCCCGTCCCTTTTCAGCCCGTCCCCTCCCTCATCCCGGCCCCGTCTCCCCTCACCCTCCGGCACCAGAGGGCGCTGCCGAAGGCCGCCCCCCGCCGCGGGAGGCACCTCCCAGGGCGGAGGCGCTGCCGGGGCTGCCCGGGCGCCGCCTGATCGCGACGCGGTCGTGGCTGCGGGCGGTTGCGCGGCCGCGAGGGGCAGCGCCGTGCCGGGCAGGGCGCAGCCGGGAGCGGGGAGCGGGGGGCGGCGGCAGAGGCACCGGGTGGCGGCGGCGGCAGCAGCGGGCGGGCCGGGGAGAGGGAGGAGCGGGGTCCTCGGCGCGCCCGGCTGAGGTCACTCTTTGTGGCTGCGGCTCGCAAGATGGCGCCGGTGCTGGTGGAGAAGAAGCTGCTGGGGCCGGACGGGCCCGGCGGCGCCGAGCTGCCCAGCGAGGAGGAGGAAGGGCAGAACCTCTGGTGAGCCCCCGGCCGAGGGAGGGGGGCACACACGCGTCCTTCGTGCCCCGCCGGCCGGGCGTCCCGTGCCTGTCACTGCGGGGTCCCCCAGCCCCGCGGCGCCGCCCCGGCCCTCCTGCGGCGGGCGGGAGCCCCGAGCCCCAGCTGTGGCTGAGCCCCGAGGCCCGGCCGTGGCGGAGCGGAGCCCGCAGCCCGCTGACGGGAGCCTCCCGGCCTGGTGGGGGAACGGGGCCAGCGGGTATGGGGGCAGAGCCGGGGGTTGGGTCGTGGCGCACGGGGGGTTGCGGGATGGGGCCTGGGGGACTCGCCGTCTTGCTTTTCAGTCAGTTACCTGTTTAAAAAGAAAAAAAAAACGCGTGTGAAATGCAGTAATGGATTGTGGGAAGAGTTAGTCATCAGCTGGGAAGTAATGCTGTGCAGTAACGTGAGCTCTTCTGCGGGAGAGCAGCTTCAGAAAGCGTCAGTGCCCGTGCTCTAGGTGTCATAAAAACTTTCCTCAAAAAGGTGGCACGCTTCTGGGGAGGCTTTTTATTGATATGAACTCACATCTCTACCTGCAACAAGCCCAGTTTGTAAATAGAACAAATGTGACTGGATTGGTCTGCGTAGATCTGCTGAGCTCATCAGCGCTGTCAGACGAGCGGTGCGTGCTGGTGCTTGTGTGCGGTGTGTGCCTGGCAGCCTAACGAGGACGATGCTCTTTTTCTAGGTCTTCGATACTGAGTGAGGTTTCTACCCGGTCGAGATCTAAATTGCCCTCAGGCAAAAATATTCTTGTTTTTGGTAAGTAGCACATGCAGGTGTGAGGATTTTCTTCTTTTGGTAGAAGCAAGGCACATTGAAAACAATGATGTGGACAAATTGACACATCATTTTGTTAAAATCAGCTTATGTAAAATGTTATGTGGCATTCTTGTCTTCAGGCTGGTGGGTTTATTTTGTTTCTGGTTTATCCTGTTAGTTTTATAAGATATATTTAAATAAATGGAATGTAATACTGAACAATGAAGCGTTTCTTTCTTATTGTTATATAAGCTGTTGGATTCTGCTAGAATGCTTAAAAGAGTATAGTAAGTGTGGTCCAAAAATGTACAAGAGCACTTCTGATTTCCTACGTGTGTTTCGAAAGTCTTTTCTACAAAGTTAAAGTTAATTCTGAAATTGTCTTTTTTTTTCTTTTCCTGTACAAACTTACTGGCAGGTGATGATGGTTCTGGTAAAACCACACTTATGGCTAAAATACAGGGAGCAGAGCATGGCAAAAAAGGAAGAGGACTGGAATACTTATATCTAAATATTCACGATGAAGACAGGGATGGTAAGTTTATTTTGTATGTAATCTTTTTTACAATAATAGCTGACCTGCATTTTTATAATTCTGGTTTCATCAGTGTATTTTGGATTACACCCAAGTACCTAGTTCCAGCATTATTGGATATGTTTTATGAACTGTATCAGTTTTGTAAATGAAATGCATTTTATGTTTGGACTAGTTTCTCCCTTTTGCCCGTTTCACGCTTCCCCTATGCAACAGGCGAAAGTACACTTGAGCTGTTGATACAGCTCAGGATCCATCTACTTTTAGGGTAGATGCATTTCCTGATGTTGACTTACTAGTAGATATGTCGTCATTTCATACAACTGCTTTATAATTATAGGTAAGAAGTGATACGTCGTCAGAACTTCAGTTGTTTTTATTGTTGTTGTTTTCTTGAAGGGACAAGGGGTGGCATTTTGGTTAATTGTGTCATTTTGTTAGAATTGAGTGAGTGAAGAATAGAATGTAAAATCAGAATTAGGATTTTATTTTCTCAGAACAGAGCTTGTCTTTTTCTCTTGTATTTCTTCTTGTTGCTGTTAATGATAGGTCTTTTCTAGTAGATGGGAGGCAAGAGACTGATACAAGCAGGTCTGACGAGAAGAATAGCGTTAGGATATTGTTAGGAAGGTTAGGGACAGGAAGAAATGAAGAGTGAGCTAATTACCCTCACTCCTAAATCTTCCTCTTACTTCCTTTTGGGCAAAATGCTGGACCTCTTCATGTTAGTTTCCTTCCCCCAAAACTGGGAATGATGGTCTTCCAACTTGGGACCTTCTGATTTTCCAGTGCTGAGGAGGAAAGCAATGATGGTGGTTCATCCATCTTTCCTGAAGAAAGATGAACTGGGTAGATTCTAGAATGGTATTTTGGAAATGGAAATGTACTGCATAAGTGATTAAGTACCATATGTGTCTGGTCATTATGGAGACTGGTCCTGTGCTCCTGTGGTAATAAACTGTCTTCAGATACTAAGTTAGGCACCATTAGTACATGAGCACATTGCCAGTGTCTTCAGTGGCCACCTGATCTTGAAGTTCCTAAAAATCCTTTGTGGTATAGTTTTTGTGTTGAGGCTGTTCTTCCCTTCTTGATGTTCTTACTGTAAGTGCTTTCTCCTAGTGTATAATATTCTTTTCTTTAGTACTGCGTAAATAGTTCAGGGTGAAAAGCCTACTGATAGGGGTGTTAGGATAGCTTGTGACATCAAGCTCTTGCTATTGTAAGCAGGCGATTGCCGGGTGTGCTATTCTTACTGGTGCTATTAAACCTCAAGTATGTCTCCACTCTGGAACTATTTTGGGTCTGTTTGTGAGTATCTGTAAGTGATAAGTATTTGAGGTGGTTAGGAGAAGCTTGTCATAAGAACTCTGGCACCAGTAGCAGGAAAAAATGAGACCTTTTAGTTTAGCAGTTAGCAGAATTCAGGTCTTTGCGCATCCCTTTCATGATTGTGTTAGGAACTAATAATATCTATCTCTTTCCTCTTTGTCTCATTGGTGTCTTCAGCAAGCAAAATAAATAGCAAAGTAGGTCAGGACCTCCTGGCAGGCAGAGTTAACACTGACTTCTCTGGGACACACTTGGGTTCTTTAAACTTGTTGCATGCTGTAGGTGTGAGTGTGGTCAGACACAGATGTGGGAACAAGCCTATATAACTGTCCCACAGTTCTTGGAAGTCATAAAAAATTGAAGATAAGTATTCGGGAACTTATTATCACATACCCATTTTTGAGGGTATCTGCTTTTTATTATACCCCAGTCTGTTTGAGATCAACAAACCACAAGGGTTTCCATGGGTGTCAAGCCAACCCTGGCAGATGAAACCAGTAGAATAGTGGAGTCAAGATCTTGTCAGCTTCTTTCCCAGATGCTGGAAGACTTCTTTGCTTTTTACCTTTTTTCTCTTCATTTCAGAAGAGTTTATTCTTTCCGGTGAAAATAGTTTGGTCTTAGCACCAAGTTATTATCTACCTCCCTTTAGAAGTCTTAAGGGAAATCTTCTGTGTTGCTTCTTATTTCTACTTCTCCCCTTTCCTTTCCTGTCTCCCTTATTAAGGGATATTTGAGACAGGCTCCTCCGTCCTACACTGAGAGTCGTAGAGTTACTACTTCATGCTGGGTCACACAGGATGCCTAATTTAGTTTCCTTTTTGTCTTTTCCACTACAAAAAGTTAAATTTAAGAAACGTTAAATAAGTTTATAAAAAATACTTTTTTTAAGGACCTCTGTGCCTGATAGAGGTGTCTACTGACTTGTTTTCACCGTCACTGCCTGTTTCTTGGCAGTGCCTCACAGCTAGCCTGGATGCCAAGATGCATGTCACCACTACCTTGGTAATTAGCTGGTTCAGTTCTGTTTCTGTCAGTTGTTAGTTGTTCTATGTAACATGCACTACTTTGGTCCCTAGGTCTCAGGATAACTTAGAATAAGTCCACTACTGAATCTCTGCCTGAAAAATCTTCTCCTTAGGGTACTATCCCCAATTGTGCCTAGGCTAAGGCATTTGTTCAAGAAGAGGCTCGGGGACGCCTGACAAGCAATCCTGAGAGAGAGAGGATTCTCCTAGATCATTAGCCTCAGGTACAATGTCTTTGGAGCGTATGGCTTCTACATACATGACACCTTAGTTCATCTGGATGAAAGAACTTAGAGCGCTAACTGTACAATTAACTTTGAACTTTTAATAATCTTGGAGCGCAGGCCCTAGATTCCTCTGGTAGTGGAATTTCCCAGGGATGTGGTAAGTCTGATTTTTTTGCTTTACTTTATAGTGAGCAGATGTCTTGAGTCTATTTGCTTTTGAGAGCTGAGAGTCTTAATTGGTAGGATATAAAGGGGGGCTCTGCATAATTTTGTTACAGGATATGTTTTTCTAGAGGAGCTTTCAGAGTGTCTTACGGTCAGAGTTAAAGTGAGGATGTACAGCAGGAGAGTGAGGTAAACTCTATCAACTGTTGAGGTGGCTGGTTTGGTAGCAGTGAGGTATGGGCTAGCAGGCAATTATAAACGCAGTGGAGGTTTTTGAGTTTGACTGCCTCAGATTACAAATGCAATACAGTTGGCTCTGGCCGTACCAAACATGCAGGTGAGGTACAGCCATTCTGTTGTGGTGCTCCTCCTTGTAAGAAAATCAAGTAGTCTTGTTTCTTTGCCTCAGGTTTGGACTGGCCTCAGTTACACCATGCACATGTTCCAGTTGAACTGGTTGTTCCGGAGTGAGCCAAGTGCTGATGGTACACTGGTTTCTAGTGGGAGACTTTTTTTTTTGTCAACATCTTTAAGGTTATTCTCTTGAAAATGATTTTTTCACCATTTTGCTTTTCTTTACGGCTTGGATGAGGGATATGATATCTAATTACCACTGCTACGTTTTGAATAAATACAGAAGATGTAATTGTAGTTCACAGAATCAACCATCTACAGCAAAATTCATCAGAGATGGAGAACGCTTTTCAGGGCTCAAGGGATAAGGTATTGACAGGATTTAAAATGTAATCTTGGCAGCTATTTTAATAGTATTTAGTTAGCAACACCTGTTATTCCAACAGGATCTGATAATTGTTTGCTCTGTTTCGGTATCTCATGTCATAGGCATTACGAAAGGTCCAGTTAACATTTGCATCGTATGACTAACTGGGAGCTTGACGCGGTGCTGACAAAGTTGAATTTGCCATCAAGTCCTTGCCAAATTGTGAACAAGCAATATTGTATTTTTTGAAGTGTTTAATTTTCATAGTAAATGTAAATGCCAATCCATACCTGATGGTTGCCTTTCCTTGTAAGAAAGGAGGAAACCTTTCATTTTCCTGTGAAGCTATCTTTAACAGATGATCAAAAAACGACCATTGTGTACTGTGAGCGTTAGGCTTTAGGCTTGCAGTCACCCTGGCAGATGGATTTCATCTGAGTGGTAATTCTGCTGTGTGTTCTAGTTCCACTCTATTCTAGATATTAAGTAGAAAGTAAACCCTTAAATAGGACAAAGGTGTTTAGTAAACAAAACCTTTGTAACCTTTAGAATCTGGCTTTAAAAAGTGACTTAAAATCAGTGAATTAAGGGGTTTGTTAATTTTTGTTGCTTACTAAGATGTGAAAGTCTTTCCTGTGATTCACACAACAGGAGAAGCTATGACAGGGCTACTGAGAGTTGTAAATTTTCATAGATTGCAGGTAGATTTATGTTAATTCTTTAAAACTTAGCATATTTGCTTCAAGAAGGCATTGTGCTGTCAAATGTCTCTTAATAATCTGTAGCTCATGGAAAGCCCAAGGAGTTGTTGTCCACTGGTAGATTTTTGTTTCTGGGAATGCACAAAGGGGTGCAGGGGTAAGAGTCCTGCACAGATGTTTAATGTACTGTCGTGTTCGTGCTCACTTTGTGTTCTAGCCTTGCTTCTGCTTTTCCAAACTTTTACCAGACTTTCCTTCAGTCCTTAGAAGCCTTCCAACAGCTTCCAGTTCGTGCGTCCAGTGCTGTGAGAATCCTTGCTGGTATCAGTGAGGTGGTCTGCTGCAGTGGGGGGGAGGAGAAAGGGGAAAATTGCTGAATGGTATATTTTTTAAGTACACAGTAATACTTTTAACTGTTTACTGCAAACAATAGCATTGAAGTGCACAATCAGGAGTAAGATATTTAAGTTAAAAACATAATTTTTGGCCTATTAGGTGATGACTGACGTTTGAGTAAGTTAGGATACTCTAGCAGTACTTAAGTAGGAGCATAACAGAGATGCTAAAGGAAGACTGCCTGCGTAGAGCATCTCGATGTAATCTGGGCTGCTCAGTGATGTTATTGAAGACCTTATTAACAAGGGTTTTATGTGTATTTCTGTGTTTATTTCTCCTTCCAACCTCTTTAGTCAAGTTCTCGCCTTTTCCTAGAGACAGTGGTTTTGATCCTGATGAATTCTTATGTTATGATCTGACCCTTAAGTTAGGACAGCCACAGAGACTGGGTGTATTGTGTGAAGTTGAGAGGTTTGGAGCACATGACAGGGAAATACAGGGGGCAACAAATTGGAGGAAAAAAACAACCCTGCAAGCCCTGCAGCAATTTTGAAAATCTGTACTCTACAGTGAGTGGTTTGCTGATCTAGTGCATAATATTTCATAATTCACCTCTCATCTGTAATACTTGTGGAGACCCATTGTTCTCTCTGGACAACTGTAAGAGAATGGAGAGTATTTTGGAAGAGGTAATAGGATGGGTCTAGTAGATACAAACAAAGGGAGTTGGCTTTTTCTTTTTTTTTTTTTTTAAGGAAAAGGCTTCTGAGGATAATATAATTATTCATTTTTTTAAAAAAATCGAGTAGAATTGTTTATCCAGAGTTCCTGAAGCATTGTTCCTAGATGATGGTCCATTTTCATTTTTTTTTCTTTTATTGCCAAAGTTCATGTTTGGGTCAAAACTTCTCATGCCAGCTGTCTGTTCCAGCTGATTATTTCCCCTCTCATTTCAACAAAAACTCTTCAATCACTATCAGAATGCTGTGGGGAGAAACACAAAAACTGAAAACCAAATCTTTTGTCTAGTACTAATTCTACAAAGAGGCTGTAAGTAGAAGCCAATGTTAAGTCACTGTGAATTAGGAGCATATAGCACAGCTTTAAAGTTTGGTAGGCTTTATGTTTATCCTGTGTTTGGCTCCTCCTACTCCTGTGCTAGAAACCAAAGCTGCTTATTGCTTGTATCTTGTTTGCAGCTTATTTCTGTTGTAAGATGTCTTCAGTACGTTAAAACGGTGTCTGAGGGACCCTTAGGGGTTCCCAGCTGAGCTCAGCTATAGTGTAACTCCCTTTGGAACTTGGAGTTCATTTGTGTTATGTGTATCTTTGATTTACTTGTAAGATCCCTGTTTAAATTGAGGATGGCTGTGCAGTAACTAGAAACTGTTGTGTCAGCTGTCGTTAAGAAAAGCCGAAGAACAGAAATTACCTGTTAAAAAGATTCTGAACCGAGAAAAGTCCTCTTAAATGAAAGCATCTGCCAACTAATTTGGGCATTTATATATGCACCTGTGTTAAAAGGTAACCATCAAGATCTGCTGCTGGCTGGGCTCTGGTCTTTGATGTAACACTGATGCACAGTCCCCTGTTTACTTTCAGACTAGAAAAGCAACAAGTTGGCATCAACTGAGTTTATTGTGCCTTTTCTTTTCAGATCATACCCGCTGTAATGTTTGGATTCTGGATGGAGACTTATACCATAAAGGGCTATTGAAATTTGCTGTTTCTGCAGAATCCCTGCAAGATACCATAGTAGTCTTTGTCGCAGATATGTCTAGACCGTGGACTGTTATGGAGTCTTTACAGAAATGGGCCAGTGTCTTGCAAGAACATATTGATAAGCTGAAAATTCCTCCTGAGGAGATGAGAGACATGGAACAGAAGTGTAAGTGTTTGTGCATCCCTACATTCTTGCCCCTTTTTTTTTTTTTTAACTAGCTTCTGCCACTTCCTTTTGTAATGATAAATTTCTTCACATCATTGTTTTGAGAGTGAGCTGGGTAAGAATTGCTTTGAAATTATGATGATAACTCAGATTTGAATAGACTATTAGGCTTTAAAAGGACTCTCATGGTTTTGCTGTGCTGACAAAATTTCAGGTTGATTAATTTTGTCGGTAATTTTGACAAAGATTAATTTTGTCAGTAAATCCACATGTTACAGCATGTGGATTAATTTTCTATATTCCTTGCAAAAATGAGATTTTGATGATTTAATTTTTAAAAAAGTCATTTCTTAAGCAAGCTATATAGAATCACAATTTTAAAAGTAGTGACAAAGTTCAGTAGCAAAGTGAGTGTGTTGCTTTACTGTGGTATCCCAGCCAGGTCTCGTTCCCTACCGTACTTGTTTTCCGGTAGGTCTTGTTGCCCTTGCTTTTCATGAGCCTCAGACGATGATCCTGGTACATCTCACTCTTGCTGTTCCTACCCTTGACACTAGGAATGTTGTATAAATTAGGCTTCTTTCCTGGCATATCAGTGGCAGGAAAGAATTTGGCACTAGCATGCAGTCGCTGCTGCAGTGTTATTTTCTGCAGCTTCTTTTCTTTTCTGAAATAGTTTTGAGAGTTTTTAGGGAGCTTTTTTTCTATATCCATATTAAATTACTACAAAGTAAATTCCTTCAGTGAAAAGTCCTTAGCAACATGTTCCTTTTTCAACTCAATTATAGATTCAGACTGGTTATGGGTGGTGGTTGCTTGCCTTTTTTTTGTTTTCTTTTTCTTCAGAGTTGGTTGCAGGCTGCACTGGAGTGTTTAAACCTTGCAAATACTGTCTAGTAGCTTCCTTAGATTCACTTTAGGGAGCAGTGTAATCTCTTTGGCATGTGGGCATTCAGATGTATTTGTATAGCTGATCTCCTGTCTGAATGTTAAATACTGCTTTCCCAAAAGGGTTCTGCCTACAGCATACTAGTTAAAGTATATGCTTAATTATTGAAACCATCTGGGGTTTGATCATCAGGCTATATTAAAAACAAAACAAATATATAGATGTATATATTTGTTTTTGAAGGGAAAAAGCATTATTTTGGGGAGTGGGAGAAAGGCAGTTCTGGTCTCAAAATACAGCAGCTAACCTGATTTTCATTTTTAAGAGTCACATGAAACTTCATGCCAATCAAAATAAATCTGGAGTTCTTTGTGCATTTGAAGTTGAATTTTGAAGAGAAAAAATGTTTTCAGTCTTCCCTATGAGTGCCCGTGTGGAGGAGCCAGTTACAGTTGTGGCAAAGCTTTGGCACTGTGTTTGGAGATCTCAGAAGGCATTCCAGTAGTGCTGTCTTGGAGATTTCGAACTTGAAGGACCTTAGAAATTAGTGCTCTTTGATAGAGTTGAGGGAAAAGGAAATTCTGGGATTTTACACACTTGCAGGACGCTGTTGCCATCGTATGGCTGAGCGATGAACTTCAGTCCAATATCACGCATGTAGAGCAGGGGCTGCCTAAATGTCTTCTCTCCCCAAATTCCCTCCTGCTTCTTTTTGTAGTCACTGTGCAGGACAGTTGTATCATCTCCAGTGAATGTCTTTTAACTTCTTGCAGAACTTAAAGGCCAGATGTGTGCTCAAAACTTTGGCCACCATAACTTGTAATTCTCTTAACAGCAAATTGTGCCCAAGAAATCCCTGTTATAGTTGTGCCCATATTAGCATAATCACCTTGAGAATATAATGCACACGTGCCTGAAGAACGCTTTGTAACTATAGTCCTCAAAAAGTCTATGTCAACAAAGTTTTCCTTACTAAAATTCTCCTGCCTGTGCTTTATGAGATATGCTGACACTTAAAAAGTGGAGAATCCACTGTGTGGCAATAGCCCAATATGAAAAAAAGGGATGATGAAGCACAGCTGTAAAGCAGGCAGTCAAAGCACAGGGACAGGGTGCAGAGTGAAGAGAGGTGTTAAACTTGTGCCAGTAAAGCCCCAGTGCAGCATAACACTACATGAAGGCATGTATGTGTTTCTTGATTTCAGCATACATGACTGTATGTTCTTCTGTTTGATTCTAGACTTAAATTGGGCACGTGGGCTGAGCTGAATGTCTGCAGCGCTCCCACTAGCTACTGCACTCCTCAGTTGAAGTAATCAGTAGTTCTTGTTGACTGCAGGGAAACATTTTCAAGTATCCATGTGAAGTGTTGCTAGGTTCTTTGTAGGTTCTTCATCCTAGTAATAACTAGGATGTTATTACCGGCTTCCAGAAAACCTTTTGTTAGCTCACCATTCCTAACGGAGTTGAACTTTGGACTGCTTGTCTTTGCCTTCAAGGTTTTTGTGGCCTTTCTCCACCCAGCCTTTTGTCTTGTGTTTGCACGAGTCAGTATCTTGTGATAAGTGTTTGGTACCTCGTGATACTGACGCCTGGCTTTGCTGGGTGAATGACGCTGGGCTCCGTCTGGTTGATGGGAAGCCTTTCCTTTGTGTTAGAGAGCTTCCAGAAGGGGAGACAGGATACCTGTATGGAAGTAACAGGCCACCTTGAAAGAAGCTGTTTCTTCCTGAATTATTTTACGTGTACAAAGAACTTGTCTACACACAGTCCTGTCACTGAACTGCTCTGCGGAAATGCTTTGCTAGTGTGGATTTAAACTTTGTCAGTTCCAATGTTCTAACTTAATTCATATTCTGATTCTGATAAATCACTGCTTAAACAAGACATTAAATTACTTAAGGGAAGGTCTGTGTTTTGCTTCGGTACTTATATCAGCCCAGCAGAAAAACCACTAACAAAAATTAAGTGCAGAAATGAAATATACTTGTAAAACAGCTATTACGTTATTCAAGATATCTGTATTTGAAGCTAAAGGCTTGAAACACAGTAACATTTATCTGAGAGTTAAATAGTGTCCCCTGCTCAGGCTGAATTAGTTTTTTGTGCCTTTTTTGTGTCTTAAATGCAGCTGAAGGAGTTGTTAAGCTAAAGCTAATGTGGATTATGTGAAGGAGAAAATATAGCTTGCTTTAAAGAAGGGAGGAACAAAGGGTTTATGTGATCTTTTTGGATGCACGATGAACTTCAGGTCCATTAAAAGTCTCAGAGTGGAGATCAAATGAGGAAGTAACAGTAATGGGAGGTAAAAAGTACTAAATGTCCCTAATATTTCCTCTAGAAATTGTTGATGAGAGGTAGTCTGATAGCACTTGTGATGCAGGTTTACTTGGCTTTAACCAGGCTAAATGTTGAATGGGACTTGGGATTGAATGAGAGTCTTGAAAAGTTGTTCGAGAGCCCGTCGCTAACTGGCATGTGAACCACTTGTAGTAGCTGAGCACGGAAGCAAGATCCCGTAGTTTGAGCTTCGCAGTACTGTTTTTTCCTGCTTTCAGCTGTACTTGCTCAGCAGATGCCCTTGCTAAGTGGAGCTGGGTGTGTATTCTGTAGCAATTCCAGCTGCCGGTGAGGGATGACTGCCAGCCCGCTGCCTTGCTGCCAGTACAGCAGCAGTCGCCTCCACGGAGCTGGTTTGTTCCCTCGTGCTTGGCTGTGCAGGGAGAGAGAGGCACAGCCTTGCTGGTGGCAGCTCTGGGGTGGTGATGGTGGTGTTGGGCCGTGAGGGAAGAGCCAAGAGCCTCAGCATGGGGGGTGCTGCTGATGTCCTGAATGACAGCTTGTATTATGGGGTCAGCCGTAGTTTTGAGGGGAGCCTTTTCTTTCCCAAACTTGAGGGGTTTTATATAACTAAATACCTTTGTAAACATTTTCTTCTTCTTTGTTGTGACCAAAGTCAAGCAAGCCAACATTGTCTGATTATAAAGCTGTAGTAAATTGAGACCAGTATTGCCAAATGTTCTCTCACAGCTGATGAAGGCAACGAGGTTTATCTGAATGATTGCAGGGGACGTAAATGGTACTCTGTGAACTGCTGAAATACACTTGTCTTCAATAATTTCTGTTTGTTTTCTTACCCTGAGCTAGGAACAATCTGCTTGGTTGAGTAATGAAGTGAAAACTTTTTTATCCTTTTCTCCTTAAGTGCCAGCTTTCTGTGGCGGTCAGTAAGCACATTTAATGTCCAGCATATATAAGGGAATTCACATTTCCAGTTGCTGAGTGTGAACCAGTACTAGAGGAAAGCATCCCTTTAAAAGCATTGTGGTTTCTTCTCCACCAGAAGGCACTGCCTCCTCAGCTTTGAAAGTAACTGGATTCATTGTTTGGTTTTGTTTTTTAATTGTTTCCTGGGAGATACTGAATCGATGGTTGAAGTAAAGGTCCATATTTCAAGGTTTTTTTAAGCTTTGTTCTGGACTTGAGCTCTCGTTTCCCACAACAATGACACAATTTGATCTTTCTGATGAAAACTGTAGATTGTGCAGCTTTGAACAGAATTGTTTTTTCTGCTTTGTGCTTCCTTCCACATCCCATTCTGTTGCAGAAATGTTTCTTATTTTGGAAAGGTGTGATGACCTCATATTGCAAGCTCTGCATTGCAAACTTCTGCGGCTGTGCAGTTCCCAAACCTCAGATGTATCGGATGGCCCTGTCACATGGCTGCATGTACCGAACAACAGTCTCTTTGTGAATGTGCTGGAGATAGGGGCTTTTACCAAGAGCTTTCCTCACTGTACATGCAGTCTGCTCTCACCGTAGCTCTGGGGACGCTCTGTGCAATAAAGGTGCCTTCATGGGAGCAGGTTGTGGAGCTTTGTGTGCCCCTGTGCTGCACACTCCCTGTGGCTGAGGCAGGAGGTGGCTTCAGGTGGGGCTGGGGTGTGAGGCAGCACCTTCAGGATGCACTGTGCCGGGGCAGGTTTTCCTGGGCTCTGGCTTTCATCCTCAAAACGGACATTCGGGGAGTAAGTTGCAGCCCAGCTTTGATAAAGGAACATGTGGGTCCCAACGTGCCTCCAAAATAGTGATGCGATTTCTTAGGCACTTCAGCGTTTGATAGTATTTACTGTTATTGGAACATTCATCCACAAAATGAAAACAGAGAACACAGCTGATTTTCTCTGGACTCCGTGGTAATTTTGCAGAATGTAATTGAGTCTCTTCAGATAACCTTTACAAGTCATTGAGTATGTATTTATGCAGCACATATTTTTATATTTCCAGCATTTGACTCCTGAAACAGAAACATAGAGTAACAGAAACTTAAACCAAGCAGTAGTTTCTAAGGTTAGTACAGCACAAGTGGCTGTTTCAGCTTGGTGTTTTCTGTGCCCATTTACTTTTCCATCAATGCTTTCTTGCAAGACTAGATGCAAATTGCACTGAGTATAGGTTAGGTTGCTAAGCTAAATTTACATTTTCTTTTGGCAACTCGACTGTAATGAAATGCGTTGAACTGAGGAATGTGCATTTGTGTATACCATAACTCTTGCAGCTAGTTTTGCTGATTTGTAATGGCCCCAAATTACATGTCATTTACCTTGTTGCAAGTTCTGGGGGAGGAGAGCTGTGTTTGAGAGGGCAACCAGGCTTAAGCTTGCATTTTGTAGAGATTTCTAGTTAGGAATAGATAAAATCACTTTAGGTCATATTAATATGTATATATATATATATGTATATATATACATATATACACACACATTATATATATATATATATATATATATATATATGTTTAAAAAAGAACTAGTTCCTTTGTTTTGTCTCACAAGTATCTCAATCTTTGTAGTTATAAAGGAGTTTCAAGAGTATGTAGAACCCGAAGAAGGCTACCAAGGATCACCGCAGAGAAGAGGCCCTTCTGGCCAAGAGGATGAAAATGTTTCTTTACCACTTGGAGAAAATGTGCTGACTCACAACCTCGGTATTCCTGTGCTGGTAGTTTGTACAAAAGTAAGTTTCTAGTTGTGTTTGCCACTGTGGAGAAGTTTAATTAGTCAACCTTTAGAATGTCTGCTTTATACAGATACACTGAATTAATTCTAGATTTCTTTTAAGAGTAAGTTTCTGACATCAGTGTCTATTCTAAATTTTGCAGAAGGGTAATAATCTTACTTAGTTATGTGATAATTATTTTATTTTTTGTTTTATTGTTGGCATTTTAGAACAAAAAGATTAGAGTAAATGTGTTTGAAATATTAAGGAAAATGTAGAGATGTGCTGGGATTAAATGAAATTTTTTATCCCTTTCTTCCAGTGTGATGCAGTGAGCGTACTAGAGAAGGAACATGATTACAGAGAAGAACACTTTGACTTCATTCAGTCACACATCCGTAGATTCTGCTTACAGTGTATCCTTTCCTCTAAAGAGATTTACTGAAATCTGGAAGCAAGAAAATTGTTTTAGTGTTGAATTGCACATAAAATCAATCTGAGAAATTGCACTTCAGAATTGTTTGGTATTTAGTCATTTGTTAAGTAGCATTTGTTGTTTTAGAAATGTTTGAAGATGTATGAGGTTACAGTTTTGAAGTCGTGCATGGGATTATGAGCTTTTCTTTTATGAAAGATTTGTCTTGTGTTTTGTAAGGTGTTTTTTTTCTTTTTTGAGTGGGGTTGGTGTTTTCTTTGGTTGTATGTGTGTGTTTTTTCCTTCTGTTGTTGCTTGTTTGTTTTCCCTCAGAACTTGTCTTTCAAAGTTAAGAGCCTAGGAGAGTAGGTAACTTTTTCATATGTCCCCCCTTCCTTTCCCCAAATGCTAAATGGCTACAGCTTTTGCCTTTAATTACTTCTCAAATATAGCTCTAGTAGATATGTGATCATTTTGCGTCTGTTTTAAAATTACTCAAGTCATTTAAAATCTATATCTTACATGTTTTTCCTTAAATAAGTAATCAGATGGAGCTGCCTTGATTTATACATCGGTTAAGGAGGAAAAGAACCTTGATCTGTTGTATAAGTACATTGTACATAAAACATACGGTTTTCAGTTTACCACACCTGCCTTAGTGGTAGAAAAGGATGCTGTTTTTATGTAAGTCCATTGTAAAAAACAATCTGAAAGCATATTGGTCATACTGAACTTTACACATAGATGAAGGATCTATGTGGATTATTTTGGTGCATTATGTTTTAAAGTTGGAAATTAAATGTCAAATACTATACTAAATTTAACTTACGTACTTTAAACAAGTATCTTTGTTTTCTTATTTTTCTAATGAGCAGCAGGTCCACATGGCAAAACTAGCCTTTGAAAATAATATTCAAAGAAATAAATGAGTTTTTAGGGGTTACTGTTTTTAGCCATTTTTCATATCTGTGGTATGTCTCTTTTCATTATTTATTCTTAGTCTTGTTTTAAACTGAAGTGACTGATTAAATCTTTTGAGGGAGTTGAGCACATTCCTGTTGTACTTCCAGCAAATAAGAAGTGTCTTTTGTATGCACCAGCTTTTTTGGTTTTGTTACTTTGGATAAAAGATAACTGGAGTATACAGGCTGGTTCTGAAAAGAAAAATAAGTAAACCTGAATGGTTTGTGATGTTGAAAATCATCTTATGTGAGTCTTCTGAAGCCTTGGCTTAAGTAAATGTAGTACATACGACTTGAGAATTCAGCTGAGAGTTAGGGCTGACCTTGGCTAAGACTGCCTTTTTCAAGTAGCAGGCAGTAAACAATTGGTCTCTGTAGACATATTCTCTGTGGCTCAAAAGGCAAAGCTTTCCTTCAATTCTTTTTATAGACCTGCTGGTTGGGACAATGAAAAGAAAATTGCCATTCTACATGAAAACTTCACAACAGTGAAACCAGAAGATGCATATGAAGACTTCATTGTAAAACCTCCTGTAAGAAAGGTAGGAAAGGTTGAACTTTTCCCTTCACTGTCTCCTGACAACTAAGTTATTAACAGCCATTCAGGAAAACAGTACAGTGTTGAAAAACTCTAAATTTATTTTTTGTCTGTATCCAAATGTGTAAAACGTCAGACTTTCATTTTCCACTAGCTTAAGATACTGCAAGCAAACACTGAAGTCATTCACTCTAGTGAATCAAAGGCAGTCCAAAAATATCCATTTCACATGAACCTTTCTGGATGTGCCATGCAAAAATGCTTTTTGAAAACAGAACACTGTTCTAAGGCTTCAGCAGTTTACAGATATGGACATGTAATTGAGGCGATCATGCAAAGACAAACCTTGTAAAAGAAGAAAGCATATCACTAGCATTACGTTATTAATGACAATTCTTCATGTAGCGCAAAAGCAGAAAATAATCTATGTAAATTCCCTGTGTTGTTAATTTTGTTAGAATGGGTACATAGGAGCAGTTCATGTAAAATGGATAATAAGGAAAATTGTAAATTAAATTGTTTTCTGGTCTGCATTGTAAAATTTATTTTACAGTGTTCCTGCTTAAACTTTCTAGCTCAAGTGGCAGTATTTGGAAAAGGGAGAAGATACAGAGCTTCAATTATGAAAGCTGATAGTAACTCATGACACCTTTAGGAACTTGTGATTGCATCAATCATTAAAATTGATAAGGTCTGTGTAATGCTTTTGGAAATTTAGGGATTGAATCTGGGGCCTTATGAATTAAGACAATATCAAGTATTTGAAGAAATGCTAATGAGATTAAAAAATGTGGGTCCTCACCAAGTGCTCACCTTTTGAGGAAAATTCCCGCAGGCTGGCTTCCATGTTAGTCTGCTCCATTCACTTAAAATATTTTTTCAATTGCAGCGTCTTCAGTGCTACTATTATGTGTGAAGGGAGTTAAAAACATTTTAGGGAATAGTGTTAAACATTTGCTTATCTTTCTTTGCTGTTGATCATCAAGCCAGAAAATGTTACAGTAATTCCAGTTTCTGTTTCTAATATGAAAATCATTTTTTTCAACAGTTAGTCCATGATAAAGAGCTGGCAGCAGAAGATGAACAAGTATTTCTTATGAAGCAACAGGTAAAAAAGGAAGAATTAAAAAAAATGAAAACAAATCCTTACTAATAAGATTTTACTTGAAATTCTCCATTGATGCCTTCAGTTTTCCATTCCTTGTTTACTTTACAAGATAACGACTTCTCAGTTTCTATCGTTTGAATGTGATTGTGAAATAATAATTTTATGCATACAGTTAGAAAATATAACCACTCGTCTTGGCAAACTGAAAGTATGATCAAAACAGAAATCATTTATATTCCAAAGGAGAAGAGTAAGAAGATCATTTGAAATTTCACAACATACGTAGGTTGATCTGTAAAATACAAGTACTTGAAAAACACGTCATGGCATTGCAGTTTTCTTAGAGCTGGAGGCTTGAAAGACTTGGAGGTGTCAAATTTGTCCATGCTGTATCTTATTTTCTTAGGTTTATAATAACTGCTCTATTTTTTTTTTTTTTTAAAAAAAAACAAACCACCCTAATAACAATTTTCTATCTAGTTGGTTATAAATATCACAGAATTTGCAGACTTGAGTGTCTATGGTTCTGGCTTGTAGTTCTGGAATGGCTGTGTAAGAAAAAGGACTGAGGCATGCTTTTTCTTTGTAACTAGTGATATTTCCTCTAGTAGTAAAGTTTGGAAGTATATAAATATCAAAGAGGAAGTCTGTAAATATCGGAAAAGTGAATGATGAAATAAACTAATGGTTAGTCAGCTTCACTGTATTTTATTCCTTTATAGTTTCTGGAAGATAATTAAAATTCTTAATATGTTGTTTTTGCAGTCATTCCTTGCCAAACAGCCAGCAACGCCTACAAGAGCATCAGTAAGTAGATTCAAGAGAAGAGTAGGAGGTGTTTTGTTCCTTTCTAGGGAAAAGGGGATGATTCTAACATGCAGAAGCTCATTTTATAAATGTAACACGTAATTACAGATACATAATCTTTCCAGACAGTGGAGAATTCAAAAATATATGGCGATATTTTATGATGTTGCTTAAAGATTACGTTTCCACAGTGAGTTAGAATGAAGTAATAACTTTTGAACTGAAAATTTCCTATGCTGATTCTTTCTCTTAATGGAGGCACATGCCCAAAATAGCCTGTGTTGATATGTATATATTTTTTGTCCATTGGCATACTAAGTGCCAATACAAAGGTTAAAAAAAGTAATTTGTACGCAGTGTTGCATTTACTTTATGTAACTAGTCCGTTTAATTAAGTGATTTGGAATTTTTTAAGGAATCTCCTGCAAGAGGGCCTGCAGGATCCCCAAGAACTCAAGGCAGAGCTGGACCCGCCAATGTACCCAGTGCCTCACCAATAACATCAGTTAAGAAGCCAGATCCCAATATTAAAAGTATGAATAAGCATTTTGCTTTTTATCATGTATTATTTCTCTTAGAAGAAACACTCCTCTTTTGCAGAAGGACTTTGGAATTTATTTACTAATGGTATAGTGTCAATTTAAAAACAAGAATTAATTTATGGCATAGATTCAGGGGTTTTTTTGTTTTTAATTTTTGTAATTCATGTAACTTGAAGTAGAGTTCTGTTATTGCCAAGCAGTGGGACAGAGTTCAAATACGTTCAAATACGTTGTTTATGTTGCCTAAATATTATATGAATCAGTTGGCCTATTAGAGTGGAGACTGCTTCAAACTCCATACAGGTTTATACTTCACATGCTTTATTCTGGAATCCACAATGAAACCCATTCTTCTACTGAATCCTCTCCAGAATGTTGTTTTCTCTTGTACCTGAAATAACTTGGAAATTACACCCCTTCCCCTCCTTCAACACTAAGATGGGAATTCCCCATTGTCGTCTGATTCCTTTCCTCATAAGATAGAGCTCTGCATTACCGAACGGCTTTTCCTCTCTGTGCATTAAGGAAGTATGTAGGACAAAAATTTGTTTTGAATTACGCACTTTAGTACCACAGTTCACTTACAACGGATAACTTATTCATCCAATTCCAGATCTTGGTATTGCTCTGTAACTAAGTTCTGGTTTATGAAAAGCAGTGCATCGTGAAAGACTGCTCTAAAACTTTGGTGTGGTTTATTTTTACATAGACTAACAAATCTTTAAGTTGCACCTGGATACTTTATACTTTGTTTCTTGACTTTCTACATTTAGAAAAAGCAAATGTGTACAAATGTGTAGCTTAACATTGTGTGTCCCTCCATCCCAGAAGAGCAGTAATGTGTTTTCAGTCATCTCTGACTTGGCCAAAGAAAGCAGAAGGACTAGTGTCTTAAAACCAAGCAAGGGAGAGACTTTCCTGTATTTGAGGTTTATTTCCTTGATTGGTAAGAGTGTTACATGTGTCTGGAAAAAATAAGTTCTGTCATTAACTACCATTAACTATTCTGTCATGTTTATGTTTGGTTTTTGTTTAGATAATGCTGCAAGTGAAGGTGTTTTGGCAAGTTTCTTTAACAGTCTCTTGAGCAAAAAGACTGGCTCTCCTGGAAGTCCTGGTGCTGGAGGAGTGCAAAGTACAGCAAAGAAATCAGGTATCGGATCTATTACTGCAGGCTGTTTCCGTATTTTCAGGACTTTATTTGGTCCTCATTGTTCTAAATGTTCTTTTAAGCTCTTCAGTTAAGTGGCAGAGCTTGACAGATGATACAATGCCGAAATGTGCAGTCTCTTAAAGGATTAGATTACTGCAAATTCATGACTCAGGGCTTCTGTTAAACTTGCTATAACTCAGCTCTCTGAGTGAAATTATACTGCTGGGATATAAATGACATCTGATTCTTGATCGTATTCAAAAGGTGCTAATATTTTACATCAGAATTCCTTGCCTTCCTGACAACTGGTACTTGAAAGAAATGTGTTTTGTTGGGTTTAGCGTGTAGTTTCCAGTCAAATTACTGAAATCTCTCGAGAGTTCAAGGTTAAACAAATTTCTTGTTATGGCTGCTTGAGGTTATTCTGTCGTTAATTATCTAGTATTTTATTGTGATCCAGCACAACTGATAACTGATTGAGTGGATTTGTTCTGTGTGTGTGACTATGTTGTATGAGATATTTACTGATGGGCAATTACACTATTTTAGATAGAAATAAGAGAAACCATCAAAATACTATATAGAAAGTTAAGTGCTCTGAAGCGTATGGTTGTTCCACCCAATATTAGAAATTCACTTCTTTGTTGATTACTTAGCTGTTTCTTTTCAGTATTGGCCCTCCCGCCACCACGTATATTCAGGAGCTTACTTCCAGAATTATTTCAGTAATAAGTTATTGGTAGATGATATACTTCAGATCCCAGACTTGTGAAATTATGTAAAATTTAAAAAGAAAGTTTATGCCAGACAGTGAGGATGTAACTATTAAGAGGTCCTGAAACTATCAATGGAGAAGGAAATGATTTTTTTTTTTTTTTAATTGGGAAGAGTTTTACATGACATTTCATACTCTGAAAGCTCAAAAAATGGCTGGAATTTGATACATAGTAAGTCTATTTTGTGTTTCCCTCCATTTTTAATGAATTTTCTAAATCTCCTAAATCTTACTGAATTTATTTACTAAAAAAGTAATGATAAAATATTTTTGTGTTATATTCTCATTTTATTTACTTAATATAATTTTATCTACTTGACAAATACTTTTATTAAGTTCTGTCTGAAGTTAGAGAGCACTCTGCATTTAAACACTGAAAGGTACCCCCGCTTCATCCAGAGCAGCATCATGCTCTTAATTACTGCACTGTCAAAGTAACTTTTTATAGAAGTAGGACTAGACATAATGGTTAGGGGTTATTTCATCCATTCATGTTCTTTACTTAAAGCAGAGTCAGTTAGGAACTTCCTGACTGTTGATAAAAAAGAAAAGAAACTTAGAAATAATAGATGTAATGCCATCTTTCCAGTTCTTATATTTTTCTGTCTTAGAGTCAGTATCTCTTTATCTCAGCACTGTTTGTCTTGTTCAAGGGAGAAAGAGATGAGTGTATCCTATCTTTCTTGGCAGCAATCTTCCTGAATATTTAAAAACTGTTATAATTTGTCCTGTGACTCTGTCTGGACCACAAAAATAGACTTCTGTCAGCCTTTTCTCATAGGGCATATCTATGGCTCTGATAATTCTTACTTGTTCTCCTGTGGACTGCCTACTCAGAAGATCTGTTTCTTTTGGTGCTCAGAGATGAATACAGTGCTTCAGACAAGGCTTTGTCAGCCCTAAGTAGGGGTAACTTAGTCTGTGTTGTATATTGTGCTCCTGTTCAGACATTTCACCGTGATGCTAGGATTTTTTGTCTGTATGATATTAATCAGGATTTGTTACAACAATACAGCAAGTTTAATATGATTTTTGCCTCCTAATCAGATGTTTGATAGTCTGTATCAAATGACCTTAATATTTCCAAAGGCACTATTTTTTGCTTCATCATTGTTTTGCATTTCGTTATTATGCACAGCTTTGACAACTTATATAAATAACTTTTTACCTCCAGTCCTGTCATTCAGAGTTCTCTGTAGTGTCTTTGAGCATGCTTGCCAGCATATCTGATAAATTCAGCAGTTGGACAGGGTAGATTGCTGTTTAAAAACAGTGACTAGTAATGTGGATAATTAGTGGGTTATTTTATGGATTTGTAGTTCATTTTTCTGAAATACCAAGACTACTTTTTTTCTAGTTTATTTACATGAAGGTTGTATGAGATGCTATCAACTGTTCTTCCTTCTCCACAGGAGCTGTTACCTTGTGATAGAAAGAAATCTTGATTGGCTTGACCTAGTGTGTTGGTAACAGATCCATGTTGTTGTTGTGCTGCTAGGCTGTTTGTAAGGATCTAAAACATCATTGCAGTTTCTGGAAAAATACTAGAGTAAAAACTAACTAGTCTGTAATGGGCTCTCATCTTGCAGTCTTCTAGAACATCCTGTGTGTTTCAAGAATTTTCAAAGACGGCTAATGGCTATGTGTAGTTTTCTTTTGTCAGCATTAACTTGTAATTTAAATAGATTATTCCTCTCCTGAGACATCTAGAGACAGCAGTCATATCACTTCTTAACATTTTTGTTTTGTTAGACTAAATTACGCAACTTATTCTCTAGCCTTCTGTTAAAAGTTGAGCTCTTTTCCCTGCTGGTTCTTCTTCATTAATTGTCATCATTGGCTTATTTTTCTCCAACGTGAATGGTTAGAATTTTATGCAGCACTCCAGATAAATTTCATTGTAGTGCCTGCAGCAGCACCTCTCTTTCTTTGCTGGAAGTACATCTGAATGATCTCAAGATTGTGGTTGGCTTTTCTTGGCTGCATCAAGCTGGCAGCTCGCGCTCGTCCCCTGACTTTCTGAACAGAACAATCAACTTTCACAAGAGAATATGCCTCGTCCTTGTCACCTGATGTTCTCACATCTTATACTCAACTATGATATAACTAAACAGCAGTGAGAAGGTGAGCACTCCTTCCTACCTGAAAAGCTCTCACGGAGTTTATGAGGCACCTGGTGCTGGTGATAAGATTACTTGCTCTTTTGTGGAGGAGTTGAGGAGGGTATTTTAAAATGACTTGTGGGATTAGGAAGTCTTACTTACGTCAGCCTCTTCTATGTGAATAAATGTACTAAAATGATTTTTGGGGAGATTTTAAGTGCCTAACCTAAACTTTTTAAAGAGCCCTAAGTTTTCAGAAGGTTGCTGCTGAAAATATTTTGCTATTAAGGAAACCATCCATTTCTCCCATAGCCGTGAGTATCTCTTGGTTGGAATTTTGAGATTATTGTAGGTTGAGGGAGACATTATAGATTTCAACATACTGGTCAGCCTAACTGATCAGTTTATGAAGTGTCAACTCTTATGTGACAGAACTCTCAAATGCTATGTCACGTCTGTTTCTGTGCTGTGCAACTTCACATGTCCAACATGCGTTTATGTTGCTAGACTGTCTGTTTCCATGTGTAAACCTTGATAACTCAAAAAGCTTCAAATGATGGGTTCTGTGCTGGATTTTTTTTTTCCTCATGGACTTGTTGGTATAAAAAGTTATTTTATTTGTATATACAAGAAGGTACTTCCACATTCTAAGGTTGCATTTACCCTTCCTGTGCAAAAGATGAAGAACTAGGGTTCTTAGCTCTCACTCCATTCTGGGAAGGAAAATGCATACAATTATATAGCACAGATCTAATTGACTAAGGCCACTACCATCTTGGACAATACTCTTGTAGGGAAAGTGAGAGCAAATATCGATTTAATTTATAATGGAGAGTAAATTTTCATTTTCTTAATCACAGCTGTATATTTCTTCTCCTTTGAAAAGTGACCACTTCTGGTGGCGGTAAAGGGCAGTATGTGAACCTACATGTTACTGAATAGCTTTGCGATGGTTTACGTGTCTAATATGAGGTAGTTGCAGGGGACAGCTGCTTGGTATTATTTTGGAAAATTAAGGATTCAGTTCATTTGGCATAAAAATGCCACAGTTTATGTTTAGACCTAATTTTGTCTGAGAGGGTTTTGATTTTTTTTTTTCCTGACTCAAGGTGCCCTTAGTCTACAAAGGAAGTTTTTTGTGTTATAAATTACGAATATGTTACAGTTCATTAACTAATTCTTTATTTTTGTTTATTTACTGATGATTTGAATCTATGCTATTAAGAATACTGTGGCTGATGATTAGTGTTTAATTATAAGACCTTTACAGTGATTAAAGGTAGCCTTTTAACTTAGTTATGTCTTTGTACTTTGGAAAAAACACTTAAATCTCTAACAGTCAGATCTTGCCTTCCTAATGTTTTCAGCATGTACCCTGGAAAAAATCCACCTAATATTTCACACACATTTGAACTAGAAAACAGATGCTTGTTAAATTCTTTGGCTATGTAAGGAAGCTGTACATGGTTATATAATCTACTTTTTGTCTAAAAATATAGATTTTTAATCTTAAATGCTTGTATGCTTTGAGCATTAGAATATAATGTTCCAATTTTAGTGATTAATTTGTCTGTGGGTTCATAATTTTCAGAATGAGGGAATTAAACTGTAGTTCAGTTGGAGAATTGTTAAAAAGCTTCGAGTCTAATACAAAAATGTAAGAAACGCTGTTCCATGAAATACTTCAGTGTGTCTGGTTTCAGTTGAAGAAGTCCTTTGAAAAGATGGCTCTGAGATATTAAATGAATATGCAATTCTTGTCCCCCTTTTTCAGGGAAACCTTGTCTGCAGATGTAAAAGAGTTAGTTGTTTAATACTGAAACACAGCAAGTATGACCAAACAAATGTGATTTTTGTAGCAGGTGCCATACATACCTCAGAGAGCTTGTGGTTAAAATCTGGGTTGAAATAAACTCCTTGCTGCGTGTACTAATAAGAGAATTGTATACAGTTGATTTTTATAGAAAAGTCTATATGTGGTTGTTTTTAAAATGTCAGTTGCTCTAAAGTATGTCACAGATATTTTGTTGCTTTATGTTTTTGTTTAATTCAGCATTTTGTCTCCTTGAAGTGAATAAAATCTTAGTATATCAGTTTTTATGTAGATACTGCATTGCATTTAGTCAGGCTCTTTTCTTGGGTAGGTAGGGAAATAACAAGTAATTAAATAAAATATTGACATTGAAAAATGATTTTATCAATAATTGTACTCATCAGTAAGAACATTTAATTGAAATGAGATTTCTTTAACCTTACCTTTTTTCTTTTTAGGACAAAAAACAGTTTTGACAAATGTTCAAGAGGAGTTGGATAGGATGACTCGCAAGCCAGACTCTATGGTAACAACAAACTCTCCTCCAACAGAGAATGAAGCTTGATAGCGCTTAAAAATGCATATGTAAATGACCAAATAACTATGTATATTGATCTGATAAGACCAGGAATTTTCTGCTATGGCAGATGCTATCAGTTTTCTTGGGGCAGGGGAAATGAGCTTACTATGTCATTGCCTTGTCCCAGTAAAAAGTGCACATTCAGGAAGTTTGCATATAAAATCCCTCAGTATAAGATAACCATTTAGAGTTTATATAGGGCAATTCTTTTGGTTTTTGAGGTAAGCAGGTGCAGCTGCATTTCCTGTTGTGAAGAGCACAGAGAAGTAAAATGCAGAATTCTTACTAAAATAATACTACTGACTGCACACAAGGCAAGAAAGAGAAATGAAATCTTTCAGAGTTACTGGAATTGGCTACTCATATGTTTGCAAATGCATTAAATACTTGGAAAGGTGGTGGTGGTGGTGTAACAGAAAATTAATTAGGTGAAAGAAGCCTAGGCAGGGAATGGAGCCCTAAAAGGGGAAACAGATTTGGGTCAGTAAGAAACTAGAATGTTGGATTGACTGGAGAGAAGCAATGTTGTTAAATCCTGTGTTTCACATAGGGTAAATAATCACTGTTCTAAAAAGACTACTTTACATTGGAGAATTCCGGGCCAAACACTAAGCATCATGGGAATTTATTCTTGTTATAAGTCTTGTTTTACTTTTAAAAAAAAAAAGTCTAAGTGTGGATGCCCTTGCTGGTGTAGCTGACAAAGGGAGAAACTATAAGTTGTTTAGATCCAAGTGCCTGGCACAGCGTGTCTTTAGAAGGTGCTTGAACTTATTGTGCACTGTAGTACAAACAGTCACTGTTTGGTTTTATTTTAAAATCGGTAGTTTGGCAATTTGTATTTAATTTTAAGTCCTGTTTTCTGATAGCTTCTGCCTTTTTTATGCCAAGAGGCTAGCCTATGAAGAATGGTGGGTGACGTGTCATTTTCCCAAAATGAAATGTGCTACAGAACACTCGGTATTATTTTTCTTAATTTTTGTAATTAAATATTAGCTACTAAGCTAAGATTGATTCCTGCCTTACACCTGTGGAAGTTGTTAAAAAAGCTTTCAAGGCCCTTCTTCCAACCACATCTGCTGCAGGTGCAGCCAACTCCAAATCTGAAGGTAACCTAAAAAGTACGAATGTGTAAATGATGAACATAGTTGATAACTTGTTTTGTATTTTTTTTAATGTAGCATTTCATTTGGAAAGATGGGTTGTGGTTGTCCCCGTTGCTGTAACGGAGCTCTGTCCATGGTCACATAAAACCATCATTCTATAAAAACAAACAAAACTGCTATGGTTACTGAAATGGCACTTTGATTTTATATACGGTATGCTTGTTTTACATGTATACACTACCATAAATTAAAAATCCCAAGCATATTCTGTGCTCTTAATGTTGAAGGGAAAAACCACAATTTGAATTATGCAGAGTTTACTTTTTATTGATATGAACTTGTTGTACTAAATCTGATGTCTGGATATAACTTCCCTAATATATACTGTTACTTAAATATACAGAATTAGTTTGACCACTAACACAGTACTGGATGTTAACTTCAAATCCTATGTTATATCAAGAGGCTGTTCTTGTAACTGTCTAAGCATTACCTAGGAAGCTAAGAGTATTTACTTGCCTCTTTGACAACCATTAACATAAGCATGTTATTTGTGCCAGTTTTTTGTTGAAAATATTTTTTTACATTTTTTTTACTTTTTTTTTTAAATAAAAGCTATGATCTGAAGTTATACAATTGTCTAGGTAACAGACTAAGAATGTGGATGGCTGGTGGGCTACGTGGATATACTTCCTGGTGTAATGGGTGCCAGTTGCAAGTTACCACACCAGAAGTAATTACACTGTCCTTCTGACACTGAGAACTGAGATTAGAAACTAAAACATCAAAGGCATGGCAGGAAAATTGGAAAAGTGTGTGATTGTAATGGGATAGAGTTTGAAAACCTCAGTCTGAAACTGTATTTTTGCCATCTAACCTGGTAAGCACTTTCTCTAGCAATACGGCTAAAACTTACAATTGAAGTACTTTCTGGTTTTATAAAAATGTTAAATATATTTAAATTAATTAGAACTGATAACGTATGTTAACCTATCAGCCTTGCAGAAAGATGCTTCTGACAAAACAGAAACAGATTTCCAGTTTCTGATTGCAAGTGAATGCTCCTAGTTTATTGAAAGAGTTATGTAGCATCCTGTGGTTGCCAAAGTCTGTCAACTTTGGTGAGCTGCACAGTTGTTCTTCTGGTGTCTTCAAGCATTGGAACCAAAGGCCAAATTGCAAACAGCCTTTACATTTTCAAGTGGAACTTCATTTAATTTGCAGATACACTTGTATGGTAGACTGTTTAAACTATTATATATTTATATGCATTATAGTGACTGCATCTACTGTTCATGTTTAAACTAAGAAAACAAAAGATGAAATCATTCAACTTGAAGCAAATATAAAAGTTTAAAGATTGACCCTCCATAAAAATGCTATGGTTATGCTGCTTGATTTTAAGTTTGCACTTTTTTTATTGGCTTTTAAAAAACCTGTTTAAACTGAACAGAATTTCGTATTTTATTTAATTTAACTACGTTGAAAGTGACTGCTCTGTACATCATGAACTTAACAATATACATGCTGTAAATGAAAGTTCACTGTCCTGTATACTAAGGGTTTTGTGTTTTTTTTTTGTTGTTGGATTTTTTTTTCCACCTTACAATTAGGACTGCAAATGTATGAAACAAACCTTAGTCCAGTTGTATGGCTTTAACCAGGTGCAGTATGCAGTCATGTGGAATCTTGCTTTCTAGTGCTGGCAAAATAAGGACGTCTTTAATTACTGGCTTCAATAAACACGAATCCAGACTGCTTTATGCTGTGATTTTTTTGTTGTTGTTTTGTTTTGAAGATCACCTTTCTAGAGCTGTTTCTGTGAAAAGGAGAAATAAGTTGGCTTGTATGCTTGTGTTCAGGATGGAAAGTAACTAGTTACAGCTTCCCTCTTGGGAGGTCTTGTTGCAGCCTTTGCTAATGTGACTCCTCTCTAGAGTTTAGAGGTTTACTTACGTTGTGCAAGTAAAGCCTTGGTAGTCTAGCTAGGTTTGTAGAGAGGCATACTAGCTAATAGCTTACGCATAAACAGTTACGTCCGCAGAACTGGTTTTGATACAATAATTTATTTTGTGAGACTAGAGAAATAGTTGTATGTTTTCCCAGGTTAAGATGTATACTGTCTATTATATTTGGTGCAATACCATAGCCAAGCAGAGCATTGGACCTCAGTTTGAAGGATTAAAATTCAGGCTATCAGAAACTTAACGAGTAAGTTGCTTGAACAGTGCAAACATCTTCACTGCTAATAGCAAAACTAAGTTTTCTCTCTTTGGTTGGTGTAATGAGTTTGTCCTACTAATTAAAGAAAGAGAAGACTGATTTAACTGGGATTCTTCTTGTTTACTTCTTTGTTACTTTAACTGGATGCCTGTATATTCCCTGGCATGGATGAATTTCTAGTTTTCCTTTTCTAGTTTTCCTGAGTCATCTTGCTTCTGAAATAGAAATCAGCTAAGCTCTGTTTTTTTTTTTTTTTTTTTTTTTTTTTTTTTAAATACATAGTTTCTGTACAAGTGAATCCTTCCTTACAGGGCTGTGAAATGATTACAACTGTAGAATTACCATAATGTTTCATGTTTAAATGAGTTCATCAACGCACAGTAAAGGATTAAGTCCTTTTAAAATGAACAGCATTCAAGATGGGATTTAGAAAATATTTTTTGAATGTATGATGAGAAATGTATTTGGGGGGGAACTAAATGAAGATTTCCTAGAAATGAATGAACACTCTTGTAACTGTTACGTGTAATTTGGTGTTGTTCATCTGTAGCTTTTTTTTTTAAAAAAAAGAAAATCCCTCCAAATTTAAAACAGAAAATTGGGATAACATGGCTTTTATTTTGGTGTGAAAAACGTTTTGCTGGAGGGTATAAGCTGCTTTTACAAGATGAATCTGTCACTGACTCTGCTGTTCCAGATGGTGATGTTAACCCTTCTGGCTTTACAGCCGTGGCAGGATTTTATCAGGGTATATTGTTCTAAGGTAAGAACCTTTTGTTTGAATAAAATCAACATTTCTTGAGTCTTTGTAGTTCAAATACATACAAGGGAAGGACTATAGATGATGAGGATGTTACAACGTAAAAAAATTCTAGTTGCCCGGATCAGTGCTGTAGAACTACATGGGAATGTCTTAACTTACTATTTAGTACCAAAAGCAGAACTTGCTTGTTAATCAGTATTTTTAATTAAAACAAATAGTATATTCAGAGGATAGAGGCAGTTTAATTCCAAAAACACAATTTGGATGGAATTTGGTTTCCCCTTCAAAGAAGCATTGATGTAAAACTTCCAGCCAGTTCTGGTACAGCCTTGATAATAATGAATTATTTCTTCTCTGATCCACTCAGATTTTATGGAGAAGGTAATGTAAGCACAAATAATTAAGAAAGTCAACAGTCTGACCAAAAGCTTTGGGACACCACATGGCTCTGATTTCGGAAACATCTGAGATTTCTGCAGTCAGATGTTATTGTGGTTTACAAACAGCCATCCCATGTAATGGGAGTTGCAGTAATGTAGGTAAGGGCAGAATCTGATCTGGTATGCTTTCTTCTCTCTGCAAAAGTGGACTGAAGCAAGCACTGACTTGCACAGATACATCAATGCCTTTATAACACTTGGAGTTGAAATACTTAACCACTCCTCACCCCCTAGAAAAGTTAATTTTCTCAAATTAAGTGTTTTTCAAGGGGTAATGTGGTGCTACAATGCTTCAGAATCATGTGTGGCCTTAAGTATAGGGCATCTAATTCTGCTTTAATCTGTCTTAAAAGAAGCAGTGGGTAGTTGTATTAGTGCATTATGTGTTTCTTTTGCCAAATACAGCAGTGCGCCTAAGAGCATAGAGCTGAGCACAGAACATTGCTTAGAAATTACTGATGTAAAAGATTTGACTTGCCGGTATAGGTTGATAGGTAGTACTGTTGCCCTTGGAAATGGTTATGTTGACGTTTTGGTTTGTGTTCTGGTATTCGTAGTTACAGACTTGGAGTTAGTGGTGGGGTTATATTTAAACCACACTAACAATTATGTACCTGAAAGAGGTCTGAAGGGAATGTTGTTGATGAGGGAAGAAATTTTCTGTATCTCCTGTGTTTGCAAACCTTCTATGTAGCAGAATCAACATTGTTGGTTGTAACTTTTTATTTGAAGAAAAAGATCTTTGACTCCCTCTCCTTGACAATTGATTATAATTACATTTCACTACAGTTTTCTGTAGATGAAATGTTCCAAATCCAAATGGTGGCGGACTTGGGATCAGTGCCTGTAGGTAATGCTGCTTCATGAGCCATTGTAAGATGCTGTCTTTTGTTTGTGATGTTCCTTTAATTCTTCTACAACAAATTGTGTAGGCCAAGTATCTTTCAAAGAACAAATTGGTGAAATTTTCCCAAACAAAAGCAGTTTTATGCAGTTCTAAGAATTTTCTTAGGGATTAAACTTTTTTTTTTTCTATTTTTGAGTTGTCTTAATTAAGACACTCTGGTTCCTTTCTTTCAGAACAAAAGCTTTAATAGTAATGTCCAGCCCTAAAAGAAAACAGTTGCATCTGGTCATGCACAAAAGAGCTGAATTAGGTTGCACGAGCTGACTGAATAAGCACAAGCTACCTTCAAAAAGTGTTTAATTATTTATTTCACTATGAATTTTCACTTAAACTGTTGGTATTTGTTTGTAGGTAGCACTCAGTGTAGCTTTATGATCATGTAAAAATGTTATCCTTGTCTCAGACTTGCCAAACTCTTAATAAATAAATAAATGAAAGATTGTTCAAACTACGCCAGAAAGGTGATTGCTACTAAAAGGTGCTGGGAATAGTCTTGCATGAAGCTTTGCAAGAATGTTCAGTAAACTGTTGAAGCTCTCAAGGCAAGGAAACATGCAACTCTAATCTCTGACATGGGTTGACCCAAGTGACTGGCTGCAATTTTTGTCTTGCTGTATGCTGCCATTTTCTGCCCAGCCAAGTTTTTGGTCTGACACCTGCCTTTTGACTGTCCTGCAAGGGGGTGAAGTCACAACATTGTTCAACAGCAAATAGGAATGGTGAGCATGTGTTATGGGAGGCTAATGTATGCCTAGGCTGAGTCCCAGTAATTAAAGTCCATATCTGAACACAGGACTGACCACAGATTTTGGTTGTAAAGGAGGCTGGGATGTTGCACTCAAGTTTAAATGCACCTATTGGTCACGTCTTCAGGGGTAGGATAGAGGTGGAGATAAATATCTCTTGCTGTGGCTGGTTAATGAAAACTGTTTTACCTGGATAGCAACTTGATAGTACTCAGTGATTTAAAACGTCTCTTTTCCAGAGGAATCCAGTGATTACCCATGAAGGATTTGATATACTGACTATGCTTTGGAGAGTATTAGAAAGTGAAGGTGTTACAAGTCTTCAGTTGTTCTGACGGACTGAGCTACCATGGCCATGTGCAGAGACAGATAAGTAGGAAAAACTTCCCTTTTATTCAAGAGCAGTCACTGCACAGAAAATCTCTAAAATTAAAATAAAGGTAAAAGGCTAGGGTGAGCCCTTGGTACTGCTGGCCAAACCCAGAACTGGATTTACCTAGCTTAGGTGTGGAGGTCAGTGAGGAGTGATACGGGTGTTTCTCGTTGGTGCTGTGATCTCCCTGTGTGACTCAAACACCAAATATTTGTCAGCTGACAATATCTTTTGATAATAATTTTACGTCCTTTTGTAATGGGCTGATTTTAAAAGAAACAAGTGATAATTAGTCTTTGATACATGTAAGAGAATTAGGTTACTGAATTTATACTGGAACTTACCTATGTTACAAGCCTGAGTTACACATGGGCGTATTTTCCTGGTAGAAGCACACATGACCCAGAAAAATACTGGATTGCCAGAAGGCAGCTATAATTAGCAACTGTTTAACTAGCTGTATTGGGATATTTTGATTTTTTTAAACCAAGCAATACCTTGCAATACTATTTTGTTGGGCTGGGAGGTTGCCAGTGAAAGTGGCAGGATCTGAAATATTTCAAATTTAGCCTGTCAAAATCTCCCTAAGTTGCCTGTTAGCTGAACAGAAGTACAGCACAACTATTAGGAGAATGCTGTCATATTTAAAGTATTTTATTTTTACCCCAGTTTCCTCTGCTTTTGCCTTCATGCTCTGGCCTATTCTACCCCCTTCTTAAAAACAACTTAAATCCAACTTCAGTAACACTCAAGAAAGAGCTCTGAGATAACTGAGATAATGCCAACTGTGTGAAAATTGTGTGGCTTGGTGGAGACAATAGATCCAAAGATTTCCTCTGCTTAGTATTGTATGTTTGACTAGTTAATAGGCGAGACAGGCCAAATGAAAATCTGTCGCTACACACATTGAACCTGGCATAGCACTTGGTTTTTTTATTGTTATTTAAGCAGTAGTTCGGGGACATAAATAGGAGCTAAGCCTACTGTGTGTCAAAGGGGACCCTTGGGAGGGTGCTGGGTCATTGGGCTGCGGTGAGGTGGGGAAGGTAGGAAGAGAAGTCTTCAGGGAATCAGAATTTTTTAATTCCACTTCCTACAGCTTGGGAGATCTGGGGCCATATGCCTGTCTTGAGTTTATAGCCAGTGATGGAAGACTTAATAAAAAACATGAAAAATAATTTTTTTATTATTATTGTCATTAAACTTTTCCCTTGTATGTAGAAGACCCATATAATAAAGAAAGAAATTAGCTTTTTTCCCTGCAAGGAGAGAGTCAAAGTTGCTGAATATAAAATTTTGTTGTGAGTAGGAATTGAGTACTGCTTAAAAAACAAACAAACCCACAACAAAATAAATATATATATATATATATATATATATATACGTGCTCATACTTTGAACTGTTTAATGTTAGTTGGTTTAAGCAGTAACTGCAGGTAAAACAATTTGGAAGGAAAACTGAAAATGAATTTTTTAAACATTTGCAATTCTCTACCAGAGGCGGAGGAGGCTGTGTGGTTGGGTTACGTAACAGCAAACAGTATTAAAACAGTTGAGGTCAGTTGTTTTCGCTGGCCCATTTCATCCATGGAAAGAAAGAATGTAGTGAGTGTACTTTTTTTTTTTTTTTTTTTTTTTTTTTTAAATCTGCTAAGGGACCTTTAAAACTTTGCTTATAAAACATGGTTTATACAATTTTTCTTCCTCCCCTTCAGCTTCCCACCTCCTCAAAAATAAAAATGAGCTCTTTCCATCCAAAGGCCTGCTGTATCCTGCATGCTCCATCTCTTGCTGTAAAAATACTAGATATCACAGGGGCCGCACAACCATGCCCACGCAGTCAGAAAGAACTACTGTTTTCTGACCTTCTGTTCTAGGCTGGTGTGTTTTTATAGTATTATTGGAAGAAGACTACCTTTTTTTTTTTTTTCCTCAGTTCAGGGCTTTTTTTTTTCCCTTCTCTGTACCCTGAATAAATGTAGTGCCATGAATAAAGTAAACACTGCTGTTAGTCTCTCTGCATATTTTTCAGTGTGCTTCATTATACAGGACTTTTTTCAAAAGAAATGTAACCCACAGCCTTGGCTGGTTCCCAGCACCATTAAAAGTCCACTGGCACTTTTCTTAAGAATATGAGGCTTTGCTTCTGGCTTTTTTTTTTTTTTTTTTTTTTTTTTAACATCAATTAATTTCACCTCTCTCATGTAGAATGTCTGTAGCCCTTCATCCCAGATGTGGCTGCAAGGTAACCCCTCTCTGGCACTTGCAGGTTGCTCATGTCCACGAAAGCTTTTGGAATTGAAAAGAGTCAGTGACAGCTTCATCAGTGATAAAGGCAGGGGAGAAAAACAGGACCAGTAGACAGACACTGTTGAAGGACATGTCAATCTCTAATCCTGGAGAAAAAGAGGGGTACTCTGTGAATGGCTCATTGTTCATGGCATATGAGATCATATTCATCAGTCTGCAAAGTAAGTCTCTATTTTTTATTGCCAGTAGTGCCTTAATTGTGTTCTTCCTTTTTGAAGGAGAAATTCTGTTTACTGATGGTGGTGAAATTCCAGGAGCAACGTTTCCACCTTTCCCCTTGAGAGGTGAAGCCAACCCCATGCAGCTCCCTGGGACAGATCCTGTGGTGACTTAGAGCCACCAAACACAAACAAACATGCAGGGGCTATAAGGCTAGCTAAGGAATTTGGTTCTCGTTATTGCTCCTGGGGTCACTTTATGCTGAGTAGTCTTAGCCTGGGAGCTTGTGAAGTACTGCTTGGATGTGCTGTAGCAGGAATCCTTGTGCTGTTCAGCGGTAATCATCCCTTACAGTTAGAGATGACCTACTACGTGACTCCCCACTGTTGCGTCCAGTTGTCCTTCTTTTGAAAGGCCACCTCAGAACTTGCAGCTTACTCTTGTTGTACGTTGCATTAATTCCTAACTCTGACTCAGCAAAATTGCCTGCTTCCCATGCTGCCAACGGCTACAGAATCCATGTGTGCATGCCACATTCTCCATAAAAGCAGACAATGTGCCAAACTAAAGCACTTAAACCTAACAGACATTTTTCTAAAGAAAGTTCTTTTAGATTTTTAGCCTTTTTTTTTTTTTTTAACTGAACAGTTGAGAGAGCTTCAGAATTTTACATTGAGAAATTCAAGGAAGAATGTTCTTCTCTTGATGCCAGAGTTAAACTCTAATCACCGCTCAGCTCTCTTGGAATTTGGCAGTGTACCAGTGCTCCTTCCCCTTGGTAGGTCATGTGGAAATACTGGAGCATTTTCTTAAAGAACCTCTCTGCTCTTTTCAGGTACTTGCACAGATGTAACTTCCCTGTTAGGATTCAAATTCCTTTCACACTTTTAACTAAATTTTCCCCACAATAAGCACCATTCAAATCTACAAAATCTTATGTATCAACGTTAAAATACCTTGTTAAAACTACACAAATGCAACTGTTAAAATCTGGTTTTAAGCTGATGTATTCAGTTGCAATTGAGTTGCACACTTTAATGCTGAACATGGAATTTAAATGTGTTTAATGATATGAACACAACAAGTTTATTAAAGGCTGTTTATTGAAGGCTGAAGTTTATTAAAAGTTGTACGAATAGCTGAGATGGAAGTTGAGATAAGTTGCTTTGTTCAGTTTGATCAGTAATAATATTTAAGATGATTTTTTGACTGTTTTTTACAAGTAAATTACCAGTTGTATATAGTATATCACCACAGCCGTCGAGATTGTTTCTAATGAGGAATTTCTGATTCTGTTCAAGCTGGATTAAGTATTCTGTAAAAACACGGATCTTTGTTAATTACAGCAGCTATGAATGGCATAGCTGGATTTTCTCCTGTCTTATTTCTTGCTTGTTTCCACTATTTAGTCAGGTTTTAGCAGGATGTGAAGTCTTCTCTGATAAATACAATGATCTGCTTATTAGCTTGATATTACGGTGGTGTCTTGAGTGCTGATCACTGATGTGGTTCCCCGTTTTCCTACTCTCGGTATGCATCCACGCGAGGAAATGGCAAGATTTTCTTGAAAAGCTCATGAACTTGGAAAAACTTTCAGAAAGTTATCTGAAAGCAGTGTGATTTGCCTTGGATGAATGCAGTGACCTTTTTACTGGATCAATACTTTTATTTACATATCAAATGTAGATTTTTTTTCCTTTCAAGTGCTACAGAGCAGACTGAAAAGGTGCCGTATCAGGCAAGAATGTGTGTAAAGGATTCCTTTGTTAAATGTTGGCAGAAACCTCACAAGCCTGTGCCAAGTCTGTCCAGCCCACCCACCCGTCCAGGAGGATGCCAGAAAATCCCCCAGTATGGCTTGGTATTGGCTCCGTGCCATTAGAGCGAGGGGGAAGCTCACTGTACGGCTCGTGGTGCCCAAAGGGACACCGTGGCTGTGGCTGGCAATGCCTGCTTCCCGCTGCCCCGAGACGCAGCCTGGAATGCCTGTGAAACTGCGGTCAGTGACACTGTCAACATGGTTCTGAAAACACGCCTCGCAATTGTTCAAATAGCACTTGGGATACTGGGAGCAGAGAGAACGCTTAATGTGCTTTCGCTGTATAAGCAATTAACTCCCCAAAGAACAGAGCGTTTTCACTGTTCCCATACTATGCAGCATTCTCATGATCTTAAATATATTTAGGCATTGTGTCCTCCATTTTATAGGAAACTAAGTTTGCTGAAGGCTGCACAGGATGCAGTGGTAAGCCAAAAAGTGGAACTGAGATCTCTTATCACCTAGCTTTTTTTTTCCTAAATCACTCAACCATCTCTCCCCTTGACCTTTGGTTGTCTTGTGCAATACCACCTCTTGATTCTCCTTCAACATATTGCTCCTTTGGTTGGAACTGCAAAAGATTAATCAAAATAATGTTTGTTGGATGCTTCAAAGATGTTTTAATTCCTTTGCTCACAAATGGCTTTCTCGAACCACCCTGGGAGCTCCTCAAAGCAGATGCTAAGTGTCTCTGTAGGTAAATGTGGAAATGCTGTGTTTGTGTAACAGCTGTGCAGCTGTAAGGTTAAAAAGAAAGCTCTTCTGACTGGCAACCACTTTGTCATGATATTCCCTGCAAGAAAAGGAGCCTTGTGAGGCCTTTCATTTTCCCAGAATTACACAAGAACTGGAAAAAGAGACTGTAAAAACCTATTAGTCCATCACAACCAGCCCCGTGCCAGTGCAGGATTTTCCCTTTACATATATGATTCCTTAGGGTTAGTCTAGTTTTGGGTGACCCAAGGAACGGAGGTTTTCATCCTTTTCCCGGCCTTGCTCATGTTTTCTTTTCCTGCCATTTGTCCTTTACTAAAGGGCAGTGTTTTTCTTTCCTTAAACATGTTTGCTAACTCTTCATCTCGTTTGACAATATCAGCCTCTTCCAGCACCAACACCACCTCTTTCTCTGTCCAGGGTTTCTGGTATACTCTTTGGTTCTGTCTCTTTGGCCCTGCTTCTTAGGGTCTGTTTATACAGAGGCCAAAGAGGAGAAAAATTTCTTGAAATTAAAAAACCTGTGACACTAGACAGAACCCTCTAAAAGAAGGATGATGAAAGAGGCTTCAAAAGAACTAAAAAAGAAGCAGAGCATAAAGATAACTGGAAGAAAAGAGGTGTAAGGATGATATATATATATTTAAAAAAAAAAAAAAAAACTTCTCAGAGGTCTGAGGATGATGCTATGTGAAAATCCTATAAAAGAAAATGAGAGAAGAGAAAGAAATGTGGATTGTCATGAAGGGTGAGAGCAGAAATCTGGCTGATAAATGTGACAGATCACGGGATACAATACTGAGCTCCTTGAGTTTGCAGCTCCATCACTGGTGCACGGCAGTCTGTATGTTGAGGGAAAAAAAGACACAACACAAAACCCTTCTTTATTTGCATTTGCTGCACTTCTATTTGTCAGGTTCTGTTGCACATTTCTCCCTATTTATGCTTTCATGAGAAGTGTCTATCCAAAAGTGATTTAGGGCTTCTCAAAACCAACTCTATTTGGAAAACTTCAAAACAACATGTTAAAATGTTTCTAACACTCATGGAAGAATACTGTGAGGATTTTCGCTATTTGAACTGATGCAGGTACGGTATCATAACAGCCTGAAAGGGTAGTTTAGAGAAGTGTGAACAGCTTTATGTATCTCAAAGGATGAACTATTGCATTAAAAATACAATGTAGGCTGCCACTATTCCTGTCATTTTTCATTGTTAGCATCAACATCAGAGCATTTTCAAAAACCCCAAAGCCAAAGCTCCTGCAATGTGAGCCTGCTACTGCCTGCTGAAGTGCTGAAAGCAACAGTTGTAATCTCCACATGCCTTTCACCCGTGCACATGCCAAGGACGAACAGTGTCATTTTTTTCTGCCAACACAAGAACTGCATTGAATACCGCAAAAGCACAGATAAAGGTTTTCGATATTTTCCAATTCAAGTACTGAAACTTTTATTGGGAACTGGGGGAAAGACAAAATAGCTGAAGAACAGCTGAAACACGGTACGGCTCATTGTCATCCGCGTGTGAAGTTGTTTTTACGCTGACCATCGGTCATTAGAAGCAAAACTTGCCCGGGGGTCGTGCCCCATTGCCGCTCCGTGCGGCGGGACGAGGGAAGGAGCAGACCGCCCTCGTTCCTCGGCCCGGCCCCGGCTGCCGGCGGCCGAAGGGAGACGAGCGGGGCCCCAGGGCAGGTGCCGGGGCCGGGCGGGGCGGCTCGGGGCGGGCAGCGCGGTGCGGGGCGGGCTCTCCCCGCCCTTTCCGCTGAGCGCAGGGGGCGGAGCGGCGGCGGCGGCAGCAGCGTCCCCGGCCGGAGCTGCCCTGCCGGGACCGGCACCGGGACCAGGGGAGCAGCGGAGCCGCGGGGCGGCCGCGCCGCCGAGCGGGCTGAGGGCAGCTCCGGGCCGGGTGGCGCGGCCCCGCGCACGGCGGCTCCTCGCTCCCCTCAGTGGGGTGAGGGCGCCCCCCGGTGGTGGGGCGCTCCCGCTCGTCCTCCTCCTCCTCGGGGCCGAGGCCGGACCGGGGCACGGCACCATGCAGCCCCCGCTCTCCCCGCGCCTCTCCGCCTGACGGAGCCTCCCGGCCGGCCCTGCCCTGCCCTCCCCTGCCCTGCCATGCAGCCGGCGCTCCGCTAGGCGCCGGCTGGAGCTCGCAGCCCGCTCCCTCGGCACCCCGGCGGCACCGGCACCATGAGGAACGGCGAAGACCTGGAGGGCTTCGATGGCGAGGCATCCAGCACCTCCATGATCTCGGGAGCCAGCAGTCCCTACCAGCCCACCACCGAGCCCGTCAGCCAGCGCCGAGGGCTGGGCGGCCTCCGCTGCGACCTGGACTACCTGCGGGGCACCTTCGGCAGGATCAAGCTGGCTGAGGTGGTAGGTACCGGGCCGCCCCGAGCTCCCTTCCCCGCCCGGCGGCGAGGTGCGTACCTGCGCCTGGCGGCCGCCCAACGGCCTCCATTTCAGGGCCGCCGCGGGCGGGAGCCGCGGTTCGGCGGGGGCAGGGGGGTCCCGTCCCCGCGACCCCTCAGCCCAGTGCCCCCTCAGCCGGCGAGGCGCTGGGTGAGAGAGAGCCTTGTCCTGGGCTGAGGGTGGCGGAGGAGCCTTTGAGGGTACCGGCAGCCGCCGGGGTTTCCTCAGCGTGCGGAGCAGAGTCCGAGGCGCCTCAGGGGCTGAGCCCGAGCGGTCACCGCGGCTCCGTGCTCGGCGGCCTGAGGGACGGGGCGGCCTTAGGGTCCGTCGGTACCCCCAGACCGGGCTGGTTGAGTTGAAACCCCGCCCAGCACGCCCGCTGGGTCCCGCTGCAAGCCCTCGGATCCCAGGGCTATGGAAGGAACACCTCTTGGGGCTGTGCTCTGGTCCAAAACAACACGAAACAACACAACGCAACCCGACTCAGCCTGCTGTGCCCACCTGGGAGCTGCTGAGCGGCTGCGGTGTGCCTGGGCTGGAGGAGGAGGGCTGGGGTTGAAGAGCGGGGCCAGGTGCGCAGTGCGGGCCCCGTGTGCCTCAGGTGGGGGCCCCGCGGCCAGCGGAGGGTGCCTGGAGCTCCCGGGAGGTGCGGAGCTGCAGCTGCGTTGGCCATGCCGGTTAGCTGGGGTGCCTGCAAGAGTTCACGTGCACGTTCATTATGTTTGCTTTTAGCAGGCTGAAGTTCTGTTGGTTGGACAAAGTGCCTTAGGAAAGAGGTTTCGTAGGAAAGAAACCTTAAAACTCAAACAAGCAAGCCCCCAAATGCACACCTGAAGTTCTGTTAGTTGCACGAAGTGGGAAGACACCTTAAAACACAACCCTTCCCCAAAGACACATGCACACACAAAAACATGGAAAACATTTTTCATTCTCAAAGAAAACATATGCTATATTTGTCTGGATAGTCTGAACAGCTACACTGCTTAGTTATAAGTCCTTGTGAAGCTTAAAGCATTGTAACAATTACATGTGCGATAACTCCTGAGGTTTTTCTGTTGATGATGCTGATACATGTCTTCATATGATCAAACTTCAAAGTTGTGTTATTAACATCTTTGAAATTAGCAAATGCACTTTTAAGGGTGATTTAGAGCAGTTATGAAAATGGCAGTAAGTCTGAAATGAAATAGATTTTATGTAGTTTCTTACAGAGATGCTACAAATTGTTTTCCCTTAATACGATCAAGTTCATTGAGAACAATAACGTTAAAAAGAAAAACAACACCAAAAACCCACCAACTTTTAAATATTTAACGTGTATTACTTCATTGTTTAAACCCATTACTTGTTATTTTAAGACAAAGCTTGCATGTACAGATTTAATGTAAGATACAGTCAAAGTGTACTAGGTTCAGCAGTGAGCACAAGTTTACAGAGGGTTGTGGTGATGAGTCTATAGTCCTTTTTACAAATACCCAGTAAAACTCAGGATTTGGAAGTGCCGTTTGTTTTCTTCTCATCTCCACCATATAGGACAAAATCTGTGGTCTGCAAGCATTAGCAATGAGCATTACATGAGTAGGCCAGGGAGCAGCTGCATTTGCATTGTGTGTTTTCAGGACTGAAGCCAAAGAAGCTGTCATCACTGTGCAACATCTACCTGTCCTGGAACTATTAAAAACCATCCAGGCGGTAGAAGTTCTGGGGTGGTGCTCCCTAATATGCTAAAATAACCTGCCCTCAGGATTTTTGTTTCTGTTCCTACTGCTGATCTTTGTAGTACGCTAATAACTTTGGCAAGTCACGTTAAAAGCCTATAATTAAAAGGAGTGATTACTGATTGTAAGTAAATCTTTTATTATTAAACTGATACGTTTGGAACAAATATGAAAAGTTTATGGAGTATGCCATCTTAAATTTTTAGGGCTTGTAAATATATATATATATATTTTTTTTTTTAAAAAAGATAATGGTAAAAACCATACCATGGTGGACTTAGAAACACGGGAGTTTTCTTGTCTGTTGAATGAGTATGTTGCAACTTCCAGTATGTCGTAGGAAGGCGTACGTGCAGATGAGTGTCTTTGGAGGAACTGAGTAATGTTTTGTGCCTTTTTTTAATGAGTGGCCTGAGATAGCACACATGGTGCATATGGAGTGTATGAATCCAGTGGGTCAGAAGTTGACAAAATAGCTAGGATAGGGTGGAAGCCTACGTACCGTCACAACAAATTTAGTTTCTGTGTGGTTGTACTCCACAGGAGCTGCATCTAATTTGTGGTAATGACTGGTAGAGCAAACTACTGGATTTTGCAAACTGACTTTAAAGTGAGCAGTTTTGGAAAAGGAGGAGAAAGAACACGTTCCAGAATGCTCTTAATTGACTTATTTGCCTAAGATAATTATTTTTGTTGTCGTAATGCTTAGTAATACCTTTAAAACTACTGTGGGAACTGATGTGTATCACAGGCTGTCGTACAGCACTCTGACTCATTTTTAAAAATGAGAAGGAACACCCTTCATTGCACAGAATTAAACCTCAACAAAAATTGGTTAAGATAAAATGTCTCTCAATACTTTCTAGTAAAAGAAAGTAACGCTGCAGGAAAGATTACAATGCACATGCTTCATTTAATGTCAGGATTCGTATTAAAATACATACATGATTGGCAGACAAAATTATCAGTTGAAGACAAACATTGCCACTTACTGTAATCTTTGGTTGAAGGACTTTCCACAGCTTAGCTCGCAGTGCCGCATGTGACGTGTAACTGTAGGGCATTGTGGCTGAACTGGCTCTTTTCCAGGTGCCCGTTTTTGATTGTCAGAAGAAGGAATAGGGAAAAAGCCAAACGCCTGAAAATGAAGGCACGGGGACTGCAGGGCTCTGTTACTGGCTCTAGGTTTGTCTGTATTGACTCAAAATACCAATACAGGAGTTGTTGAGAGCTGAAAAGCAGCATGATGTTTTAGGCCTGTGGGGTAGTTTAAGCACTGCTGGACGTGAGAAGAGTTCCAGCTCATTTATTCGTGTCTCAAGAGAATATGCCTGAAACTGTCCTTTAAAGGGGCAATGTCACAAAGGATTATGATAATGTTAATGATTCATGTAGAGTATTGTGCAGCACTTTCCCAAGACTTAATTAGGCTTTCATTTCCTTGACTTCCAGAAAAGGTTGGACAGTATTACAGGGTGTTTCTGTTAATTATAATTTGAGTATTAAATCTAAGAAAACTTCTGATATTTGGAGTTTCTTATGAATATTCAAGGCTGAGCTTAGTGATTAATAGTACGTATGGCTGATTGCTAAAGGCTATTGGTGTTAAGAATAGCAAGGAAGTAACAAGAAGTCTAATGTAGAAGAGCTTGGTATTGAACTGATTTTCACTTTTTTTTGAATGCTTTGCTAAGCTTGTGAGATACTCAGCACATAGCACTCTCACCCATGTCTTCCCATTTTGTTGAACTAGCTCTCTGTGCTTGTTTGGCAGTGAGGGGAAACCTCCGATGCCACTGAGGCTGGGCAGAGCTGAGAGCTCTGTAAAGAAGCAGCTGGCGGGGAGGATGGTGGGTGTTGGACCCGATCTGGAAAGGAGTTTTCAGAGGGTTGGGGAAGCTGACAGACCTGATCGGATGTCATCTGGTGATGATGAGGAAAACAGGGTGAAGGGAAACGAACAGGGAGGAAGACTCAAAGTAATATGGGGTGTTGATATTTTGGGGATAACGAGCATATCAACTGGAAGAGGAAGGCGAGGAGAAGCTGGTACACTACACATGGAAATGCTTTTGCTTTCGGGAAGGTGAGGTCTAGGTGGGAATTGTTTCAGCTGGCTCTCCAGCATTCAGATGGAGCAGTACCTTGCCGTGCAGCAGATGTGGGAGATTATGTAGCTGTCCTTGGGGACCAGCGCAGAAAAGCTCTTCAGAGTTTATTTTCATTACTCTCTGGCATGGTTTTATGTTTCTCATGTTTTTAAGGGCTTTAATACTTCCCATGGAGATTACTGTACAATCAAGCAGATATCCCTGGAAAAGTTTTCTATGAACATCCTCAAATGATTTGTTACCTTTCAGTACCTCTTCCCTTTTTCCTTGAGTTTCCTAAAAAGAATCTCCTCTTCTGAGTGTGCTTGCTGAAAAAAGTTTGCTGTATGAGGAATTGGGAAGGGCCCGTTGCAGCCATCCAAAACAGATGGACCAGTCAGCAGGTAGCACCTCTTCATGGGAAGTTGTTTCACTTTACATGAGTGCTGCTTTTTTTCTTGCTTTGTTTTTACTTTCAGCTTTTCTAAATGCATTGTTACATTTCATTCATTACTCTAATACTGTGTCTTTGAGAATCTTACTGCTACAAGAGTTGGGTATAGAAATGTATTTACCACTGACATTCCCACGGGAAATGAAGACGGCCCATTGCCTGCTTCTCAGTTTCTTTGGGAGCCATAGTTCTTGGAGGGCTTTTCCTCACGTCACCAGATGAGGTGTGGGGAAAGCAGGTGGGATCACGATGGGAGCCTCGTTGGTTCTCACCAGGGTCCTGCTAGGTATTCGCAGGCACTTGATTTAAGGTAAAGTGACTGGGGCTTGATGTGAAAATTTGAAAACGTGGTGCTTAGCCAGCTCTTGCGATGTTGGCGGTGGTTAGGAATGGTTTAACTGCAGCAGTAAGATAACAGCTACAGGAAACCCTTACCATGTGCTGCCTTGGGAAAGGGTGGCATTTGTGGTAGGCAGTGGTGGCCTCCCTGCCCCGGACAGCACTAGACGTTATATTTGTAACGTGCCTGTTCCAAATACGACAAAAATCCATCAAAGACTCATGTTAAAGGAGATAATGCTTCTGCTTGGGAGGTCTCCGAGCTACAAGTTGCTGATGAGTGTACTGGGAAACATCACTGCATGCTTGCTCGGGTCTCGCTCTCTGTAGTGTGTGCTATTGCTTGGTGGTGGAGGCAAAATTTTGGGCTAAAGGAAATCTGGTGGGAATAGCAGTTCATATGTTCACAATTTTCTGAATAAAAAGTTCCATCTTCATTGGTGGAGAGTAGCTGAATGTTGGAAAAAGTTGTTCTGTGGCTTACTATCGTTACACATTTCCAGATCCAGAAATTGGTTAAGGCCAGGACTACTCTGACATTCTTTGCTATTAGAGTCTATCACAATGAAGAAATCAAAATTGAAAAAACCCGTAGTACCTACCTATGTGTACCTACAATAAGGCTATTGAGAGTTTCCATTGTTAATTACACTTAAAAATAGCCATAATTTATGTTCCAAGTAGTAAGGTAACTGCTAACGGCTCAAATCAGGTTGAAAACTAGTCCAAGGTGCTCAGCAGTCAGTTTTGTTATCACAGCGTTCCCATGCCTTCAGCTCAGCATCCTTCAGATGGCTGCTGGAGGGGAAGGTCACTTGGGTTCCCCAACCTCCCACCCACCCGATCCGGAGCTCTGCACCTCGTGGCGTGTCTCGTGCTTGTCCTTGTCCCTCGGTGTGACTGCGGTGCTCCCCTGCAGCTGCACAGCACCGTGATTCCTACCTTGCCCTGTTTAAGGGCTGCTGGGGCAGGGAGCTGTGTGACTTACGGGCAGCTGTCTGTCTGTCTGTACTGGCCAGAAGTTAGTGGCTGGCTGCTGGATACCTATATGAATACAGTGAGACCACTTTCACATTAGTTGTTGGGAAATTTGCCTCTATATAAGTATGGTAGTACCAGTGGGAAAAGGCAATTAGGCTGTGCCTGATGGAGGTCAGTAGATGACGTTGTCTGTCATGGATTGCATGGCAGGGTCATTGCTCAGGTTGCTGGTCCCAGTGACAAGGTGTCGGTGGTCTTAGTGAGACATGGAGTGCTGCAGGAGACACCTGAGCCTCCTGAAGCAGTTTCAGTGTCACTGGCAACTTCATGCCTTAGTTTTTCCTATAAGCGATCAAGTTTCACCTTTAAAGGTAGCTTTTGCTCTTCTATTCTGCTCTTCTGAGGTACGCAAGCCTTTTTTTGTTTGTGGTGTGAGCTTATCTCTAGCATATTTATTGCCATTTGTTCTTGTGTCAACACTGCGGATTTGCATAACCACGCTTTGCTCCAGGTACTTTGAAACAGCTGTTCGCCCTCGGTCACCTCGCCTCACAAAGCCTGGCGGGTTGCTGTGGACTCTGCTCGTCGCTGGGGCTCTCTGCTCCCCTGCAGCCTGCCCGGGCACCGCCTGCCGCCTGGAGATCTGTTCGGAGGAGCACAGCCCAGGAGAAGGCAGCCTGCAGGGCTGGTGTGCCGCTGTGTGCGGTGACCTTGGTGCTTGTCACGCCTCTGCTGGGAATACCTCCCCTGCTGTGTGCTAGGGTTACGCTGGCAGTTCAGAGCCGTTCCACTGCATCTTCCGTGTTTTATTCTGTTGTGATTTCCAAACGGTAAATTGGCTTTTGTAAAAGACTTATGACTTTGCTATTATACATTGAGCGTAGATGCTTGGTGGTATTTGTAGCTCGTTCAGAAAATGGGAGTATGGCAGTGGATACTGGTGATCTTTGGGATCTCATCTTAGAAAAAGCCTGTCGTGATAATATATTAAAAGGATAACATTTGTAATAGGCACATAGGCTTAGAAATCCTATTTAGGTAGAGCATGTCTGTGCAGTGTCTCTGAGACTCTTGATTTCTCTTTGGAAAGTTTTCTCTTGAAAGGTTATAGATCGGCGCTGCCGTGTGGTGATATTTTTATACTGACATTTACCATAGAAGGAAGAATGATGAGATAACACTGTTTAGCTTTGGTTTTTATTGTTTCTGCGTGCATGTGAAGAAAAGGCTGTGGCTGTCATCCAACAGCAAAGCAAATGGCTTTTGGTCTCTTCCATGGTGTCTCTTAAATGCAGTCGGGCTGTGGGCCGTTGTCCTACTGTCATTAAACTCCAATTCCAGCTGCAGATTTTTCTCTAAGATGCTGGATAGTTTAAAATTCTGCTTTCAGAAGAAACTTATATTGTCTCAGTAATACGTATGCTTTATTTTTCCCCCCTACCATTATGAACTACTTTAATAGTAATGGGTACGTTGTATTAATTGAAGATGCTGCACTGAGAACTGTAATTCTAATGGGATTATGATTTGGAAAGCAACCTTCTTTTCTTGTAATCTTTCCGTTAATCTCTCTCTGGTTGATGAGCCTCCCTAGAGATTTAATTATCTTGTAACATAAGAAAAAGGACTAGAAATTTAAGAGTCTTCATTGTTCTTGTAACATAAGCAGTAAAAGAGGAATCAGTTCCTTTTGATACCAGTTAATGCATCATTTGTCAGTTCAACTCGGCTAGTCATGTCTTGATAGTCATCACCCCATACACAAGGTTGTATTTTAGAAACACCTACTTTAGCGCAACAAAGTACTGAAATTATTGTGTACATGCAGTGAGTAGCCATCAGAAGACTTAACAAGGGGTCAAATGCTGTTAGTCTGTAGCACTAGCAGTCACTATTTCTAAATTTGATCTGAATTAAAATACACCCTGACTTAAACAAAAAACAGAAACTCACCTAATTCTCTGATGATTTATGCAATCAGTTGCTTCCAAAATATGGAAGTGATGTTTAGGTTTCTCTGGAGCCCATATCATCAACTCTGCAGAATAATAGGAGGAGGAAAGCAAAAGCCTGTTATGCAAGCCTTATGTAGAGTAGATGTAAGAAAACAATTATGAATAAAGATGGGTCCAAAATGTTACTGGCTGCGGGCAGAGAGGTCTCAGCTGGCATAGCACTCGCCTGGACCGAGAAGTCTGCACAGTGTGGAACAGCATGAATCAAGTACTACAGCCCCTGCAGGGATTAGGTCTGAAGCGTCATTTTCTTTAGTGTGTGTCCAGGATGAAATCCATAGTCACACTGCTGCATGTTGCTAGAATAGCATAATAGCTGAAATGGAGTTTCAGGGTAGCAGAGTAACTTTGCAAGTTTTTATCTAATTGTGTTCACATTAAACTGGGAACTGTAATTTCCAGCGTCACAATTCCAACTCTCTGATCCGAAGGCTCTGATACTTAGGGTCCTCATTTGTGTAAGAATATAATGTATTTTTACCTTAGCAAGTGTCTTCAGGTTTGTCTACATATTTTTTTATACGTAACTTGATATTCAGGTGGTGTTAGACAAGACATTTTTTAAAGTTTTCTTTAGCTTGCATGTATGTTCACAAAATGTTCATCTTGCAAGCCAGCTGAAATTGTTCATGATGATTTCTTCCCTTAGAGCATGGCTTAAAAGAACAGCAACTGTGTACCTGGTGCATGGAAATATGTCCTGTACTTGGATCTGGTACATACAGTGGCACTTCTGGTGTAACTTTCACTTAGACTAAATGTTCTCATTTTCAGATGCAAAAATCTGGCTATAATATAGCAGTGCTCATAACAGCTTCTTGGGGAGTTCTGCCAATTTTTTCTGAATTATTTTATGAATCAACTGCAAGTGTTTTCATTTTAGTATTTTTCTATACTTCTAGGACATATAAAACTGAAATGTGCATGCAAGAAAGCAACAAGCACATTGTGAATATTATGAAATACCGAAGTGTTATGAGTCTTCAACCTTTGGATGCCTTTGTCCGGTGAAATTCTTCTCACACTAGTAATTGATATTGCCACTTGACTGTTGTGAATAAATTTATCAGGGGGTTAAATCATAGGGTTTTTTTCATCATTAGTTTCTTCTAATCATTTTGTTTAATGCTTGGAAACTTAACTGATGCAGATGAAACCTTTCAGGGAGTGTGGGATCTTTTGATTTTATAAGATGTTATCACAACTTCCAAGTATTTAGAAGAAAGCACTTCTCAGAATTCTAGGAAAGTTTCCGAAGGCCCTGGGATGTTCAATATGTTTAGGTCACAGTGGTGGGATGATGAGAACTGTGACCAAGAAGGTCAAGACGTTGTTGCTGGAGTCGTAAGGGTTTTTTGTCGTTAACATCATTTTATAGTCCTCTGCAGTGTGCTGAGTTTGTTTGCAGTCTTTAAGCAGACCTGTTCTTGAGTTATAAAATCATGAGTAGGTGGATTTGCCATTATGCAATGCAAGTTTGTGGGTTCCTTTCTATTTTGGGTGAGATATTACTATATAACGGTTGTAAGACAGTCTAAACAGCAAGACAGGCTTGAAGGTTTCATGCATTCCCCGGTACAGCTGGCAGTGCTCTTTAATGTTCTGGCCTACATCTATTTTTTTAATGTTCTGTTTTACCAGTATGTCTAGACTCTTTTTGCCTTTTAAGGCATGGCATCTAAGGGGGCCTTCAGATTGCAATCTTGGGAACGTTGGGATTGCAAGGACATTTTGCACCATTTCCTTTAAACAAAAACAAGCTCAAAAAACTTTAATGGATTCTTTAGGACTACTTTAAGTTCTTGATTGTGTTCTCATTAAAATTCCTTTCTTGTTTTAGTATTTGTGGGATGTTTGATGTTTACTTATAATTAGGATTAAATGGGGTTTTAAAGGATACAGACTGATTCTGATAGTCTTAAAATAGAACTTTCACTTACTTTAAAATTGCCGAACAGGCTAGTTAAACACGGGGCCATACGGATCAAATACCTTTACAGATTTTACGAGTACACCTTTACTTTTTAAAACCAATTCATTTATCCTCCTGTTTGTTACAGAATTTACAGTACTGTGTTTTAATATTGTTTTGACTAGCCCAGTTTCCAAAACTGGTTGGCGTTTGAATGCGAATGGGAACATGAAGCCAGTCCAGAAGTGTTGATTTTTCTCTGCTTTAAGAGCTGAGTGGAGAATTCCCAAAAGTGAAGGAATAACCAAAATGTTTATACTTTATTTAAAAATCAAATGAGCCTGATCTCAGTGTCGTGTTCCAGCAGAGAGCATGTTTGTACCTAACATACAGAACGTGTGTGCAACCTGGAGACAAAAATAAGATAACACTATGTAGCCAGGTTTCTTAATAGCAAAGATATGATAATTTATGAGTTCTTACAGGTTGGTGTAATAAAAAAACATCTTATTGTTCTTCAAGAAATAAATGATGAAATAAAACCAGTGACTTTTGGTGCAACTAGCAATTACATTAGTCAAAAAGGCAAACAAGAGCTATCGTTTCTTTTAAGGAAGGATGCATCTTCCCCTGTCTTGGTGACTGAAAGCGAGGGCTACTAAACTTTTCTTGAACTCAGCTGTTACGATAGAATTTTTCCCCTGTTCTGTTTCCTTTAGTCAGTTTTTACTCTGTGTTACTATTTTAATAAAGCCCGCATGAGTAAGACTAGAAGTAAATGGGACTTCTGGAAAAGTATTTTATTCTTCCTCTTTCCCTTTCTGCCCCCATAAGTGCAGCTGCCAGTGGCTGAGGAGGATGCAAAGGATTCAACATATTATATTTAGTGCAGCAAAGAAGAAATGTGTGATGTTTTCTAACCTGTTCTTACTTAGCATGTCTAAGAACATACTATGCAGATGCCAGTCAAACTGTGGTAAAATTAGACTTGAAGAAACTTAGCTGAGTAGCTTCACATGTAAAGAATTTCCACTTTTCTGTTATGGGCATGATTCATTATGCTTTTTGCCAGCACTCCAGCATGCTGTCCTGAAGCCTGATGTGGGCATACTGCAGCGGTGGGCCCGTAAGAGCTTGCTTGTTGTGCTTTCTGCCTGGCACAGGCAGGGGTGTGCTGAGACTTGCTGAGGTGTTCGAAAGGATTTACTGAGGAGCCTGCAGTCTTGCAGCAGGCAGTGCTGTTACAGAGATTAGCTTGTAAAGTTTGGGAAAGATGGCTATAAAAAGCTGGGTTTGTGGATATCCATCAAAATGAGGGTGAGAGAGTAGGAAAACTAAGCCTCAAATATCAGGAAACTGTGAAAGGGAGAGGGAAAACCCACTTCCTATCATTGAGTATTATATGTGTGCTCACTGAAGCCATTGGCATGGTTCAGTGTACTGTAGATACAGAATAAGCCCTTAAATTTGAGCTGTTCCTGGTGTGTAATAGACATTTCTACCTTTCCCATTCATGTGCTGTAACTTGGTACGTTGGGCTTTTGTTTGTTACTGTCTTGCAGTACCTGCTGCTTATGAAAATATGTGACATTAAAGTGCACAGGAATTGTAGTTCGTGCGGACCAGGGGTTTAAGTTCCTATGGAAAGAAGTCAGTGGGAAAGAATTTTGTATGTTTTGTTTGCCTTTATCATGTGTGATCTTCAGATGAATGCCTTGTGAGATGGGGTTGTTACCAAACCGTTGATAGGCTTTTGGTTATAGGACAGGTGGTGTACTGCATTTCTTCTGTGTCTAACTTGGAAGGTATGTTTCCATCTCATTCAGATTGCTGCGAGGAAATTTAATGTGCATAAAACAAACATCTCTTCATAATGTGCCTTGGCTTCAGGTTCTGCTCAGTGGTTCTTTTGGTCATCTGACTGGATAAAAAGGAAATACAGCTCAGTCAGAGTGATCTATTTATTTTTCTTTGTTACAAAGATGTCTGTGTTTTAGTTGGCTCTAACTAAAGAAGACAAACTTGCCGTCTGTTCTGCAAAATCATTGAGCAGGGCTTTACAGGTGCCGCGAGGTGACTCCTGCCCCCCAACCCGACCTGGCTCGGGGACCGCTGGTGCCGGTGGGCACTCGGCAGCCACCCCTCCCTTGTCAGGGGGAAGGCGGTGGAGGTGGCTGTGGCCATGGGGGTCTGGTGCCTCAGCCTGAGGCCTCTCTGTGTGGAGCAGGACATGGGTTTGGTAGTGCAGGTCTTTGAGACTGCCGGTGCCTGTTAGTTTCAGAGGTGCTGGGCTGTTGCAGATGCTTTAGGGAAGTCATTGCAGATGTGGGTTAAGCCAGCAGCCTTCTTTCCCTTTTGAGATCTTGGTGAAGTGTCGTCACCCTGAGCTGTTCCCAGGGAATAGGGAGTTTCGGTGGATTTGGGCGGTTTGAGTGTAGGTGGCCACGAGCTGTGGTGGCTCTGGGGTGGAGGCAGCGGGTTGGGGGACGTGTGGCTGCCAGCAGCAGCTCTGCGGGGATCGGCCAGCCTGGGGGTCGGGGCTCTTGTCACCAGGCCTATCTCCGTGTTGTTTTATTGCTTGTAATGCTAAAGTGGGTTAGCTTGGAGAATGGTACTAATGTAAGGTGAAAAAAAAAAAAAGTGATTTGGCTTAGCAGTAACAGGAAGACTGTTTTTTTCTTAAAAAAAAAAAAAAAAAGCCACCAAAGAAACAACATTGCATAAGCTATTTCCTTACTACTAAACATACTGTATTTTACAGTATTTGAACTGGAATTGGTTTTGCATGTATCTAACATGTTTGTTGAATAGGTGTGTCTAAGCAACAAATACAACACTGCACCAATCATATGGAGCAGGAAATATGCTACTACTTTGCCTGTGTGGGTTGCTTCCATTCAGGACTCAATGGTTAATTTCACTTTCAAAACTTAAGTATTTCAGTTTTAGCCAGTTGATAATCTCTTCTGTTTAGCTTAGTTCAGTCCAGTTAATTTCTTCCTAGTGTTAGTTTTGATGTACTTAGTGTTTTGAAACAAGTAACTTTCTGTTAACTTTGTTAAAAAGTTACCCTCCTTAAATATGGCTTTTATAATACTCCAACAGAATGTTTCTGGCCTCAGAAATATGTTCTATATTTAGAATTGGTCTTTCGCCTAAGCTGAGGAAGGGAAGTCAGCAGTAGATGAGTCTTTCAAAGGTTATAGAAAATTGATGGAGGTGGCAAGCTATCAGCTGATTTAATAAAGATCCCACAGTATTAAATGTTCTGAAGTCTTGCTATGTTACACCCAAAAAAGGAACTAAGAAATAGTAAAAACTTGATTGCCGCTCCATGCAAAACCCTAGAGGTACAACGAGGATCTGAAGTTTGAGTATTCTGCTATTATTTCTATCATCACACCAATACCAAATCCAAGTTGAATTCAGAGGTCTCATTGAGTTTCTCTGAATTGGTTCCATGTTATATTTTGTGCCATTAGAGCACAGTTTAATTTACCCACGGTGCTGAATCACTTGTGCTTGCTTAAGCTTCCTTCTCTGGTAAGCATTGTTTTCCTAAATTTTCATTTAAGAAAAGTTTAATACTCATTTGTGATTTAAAGCTCCTTGCAGTCCAATTACCAGTTAATAACACATTTCTTTTAGTCTTAAGGATACAAGCTAAGAACAGGCGGGAAATCAGTCATTCTTCTGCTTAGGGTAAAAGATGGTTTCCTGCTGGAGAAGCAGTACTGTGTTTAAGCCGTATGATCCCAAATATTCGTATCTGTGCCAGCTGTTTTAGATGTGGGAAATGCATGTGCTTTGCAGGGAATGAGACCCACTTGGTTTCATACATTAAGTTAGGACTGCTGGGCCAAGTAAATGAGAACAATAAATCTAGATTTTAATTCAAGAAAGTTTAACGTCTTCAGATACTTTAAGTGGTGTAAAAGCAATTTATTTCTTCTCAGTTTTGTGCATATGTATTGTGCTGTACCATTAATTTAAACAGTCTGGATGTAAAAATGTCTTGGTAGTGTGACATTCTTACTGAAATTATGTGGGTATTTTTCAGGCAGAAAAAATGCTGACCATTTTGTGTTTTTTTGGAAGTCATGCGTAATTATGTCATTTAACCACACAATAAGGCTTTCTGTGGTAACGTTTTAGATAAACAGGAAAACTTTTTTTTACTTTGTTTTCATTGCAGAACTGTCTTTATTTTTAGTGTAAAGATGTTTGATAATCATTATTATTTATTCAAAATTAAAATACGATGTACTTTTGTCGTTGGTAGGTAAGATGCACCACTAGCAACTTCCTAAAAGGTCTCTTTCAGCGTTATTGCCTGTCATAGCACATTTTCTCCATTTTGGGGATGCAGTGTTTTGTCTGACGTGCCTATGTTGCCAAGAAAGTGATGTAAATATAAGCCATTTACGTAGGCCTAAGGCAGATGATTTCTTCATTAAAGGCTCTTCTCCAGGGGAATTTACAGGAAAGTTGAGATGAATAAAATAATGGCATGAAGCTAATGCGCCTAAATCAAAGAATGTTGAATCCCAGCATAGAGGCTCTCTTTCAAGAATTAGACGAACCTTAATTGTAGTAGCTTCATCCCTTTCCAGCGAGGGGCTGTTTCTTTTGAATAGAGCCTTTATGCGGGGTTCAGTGCTCTGTAACAGAAATGCAGTAGCCTCAGATTGTACGTGAATTACCTTAGTGGTCCTTAACATCCCAACCAATAAAACTGGATAACAATTTAATGTTTGTTTTTTAATGTTATAAAAACCAAAAAGGCCCAGAAATCATTATTGGGAAATATATCTCATACGTAATGCCGTAGCTGGAGACTTCTCTGCCTTGTGTTAGTGGGAGGTGAGGGACGAGGCGCTCTGGGAAGCTTCCTCCATCACAGAGCTGCAGCTGTACAGCATGCGCTGTGCTGTGAGCCTGGGCAGACCCACTGCTGTTCTCAGCTCACCCAGCAGTTCTTTTTTCTTCGTCCTGCTTTTGTTGACCTGGCTCTTGCATCTCCAGTGCTCAGGAGAAATGTGATGTTGCAGAAGGCCTATGGTGCCTCAGCATGGACCTGTGTGTCCAGCAGAATAAGCAGATGTTTCCACCATGACAGTGTTTCATGTTGATGCAATACCTACTTTGCTTCTTTTGGGAAGGGTGGAGGTAGACAGGAAACTAGAAACAACTGTCAAAAAGGAGGGGAGAAAAAAAAATAGGGTGGAATAGTAAACTCCCCAAAGTACTCACTGCAGAGAAAAAACATCTGAAAAGTTTCATTTCATCCATCAGAGGAAACTTTCTCTTGACTCTATCCAAGAAAGCTGTAGCTGTGTCATCTGTGCGAGAGAGCAGTAATTCATGTAAGAGGAGATCTATGCCACATTCAACTTCTCATTTTTCCTCAGTAAACCAACCTTGAAACTTCTGCTTGTGGAAAAACTTCTTGTCAAAACTCATCGCTCTAAAAATATGAAAAGAGGTGTGCGACTAGAAAGTAAGGATTGCTGGGCAAATTGCAGTTTGCTTTTCATTGACTGGGGCCCATGCTGTGATACGGTGCTGTTTTTTTAGCTAGTCCTGTCGCTGCAGTCATGGGAGGTGGCCTCAGGCTTAGACAGCTCCCATGCCCTGGTTTCCTGAGGGAATGTTGGCCACTTGTGTTATAAAGCAAGAGCGAAGCATTGGCATCTGGGGAGTGGGTATTTTCCTCTGCTGCAGCTTTGTGGCTTGGCTGTGTGGGACGTTGCTGCCCTGGAGCACCTCCAGACAGAGCGTGGAGGCCTCTGGGGCTGGAGAAGCCGTCCTGCGGCCTTCGGCCTCCCTCTCTCCTCAGGAGGCTGTATGTGGGCAGCTCGTTGGGCAAGGCAGCCATCTTACATCTGGGATGGTGGGAACAGCGTAGGAAGATGCGAAGAAGTGACTCTTCACGTCTTTGAGCCATGGTAAGCAGTCACCTTTATGTAGCGTAGCTAGTTCAGTAGGCAGGGGTGGGTAGACAGTCTACGGAGACAAACGTAGGTGCTAGAAGAGATGTTTTCATGATGGTTAAGGAGCTCTGTGACAGGAGAAAATGGCTACCTCTAAACTTGCAATGAGTTCTGCCAGAAAATAAGCTGGGATAAAGACTTCTGGTCTGTTTCCAGTCTGTGGTGGAGAGCTCCTGGGTTCATGCATATGATCATATCCGTCTGCTTTATGGCACATCAGCTGAATGGTGTTCTAGGTGGCAAAATTGTATTAATTTGCTACCTAACTTATACAGTGTGTCTGACATGATTTATTTCATATGTTTAATAATGCAGTGAAAATGAATTGTTTTTCTTGCAATGTTAATATGTGTGCTTCTATTTTTTTTGGTTTGTTGTTTTTTAAATGAATTTGATCACTAGATGAACCATGGCCTTTGACAAGCTGCTTGGGCTCATGTCCCAGAATTTACACCACACTTAAGTAATGTAGCTAAGTCATGGGTTTGATTCTATGATGTATTTCCTGTTTGTTTCATGTGTTCAGAGTGGTTTGCTTTTTCAATAGAAATAAAATTGGGTTTATTTCAGAGTGAAATGGGCAGTGGAAGCAGCATTAGTGTATTTTTTAAAAAATTTGCATAACTTGTAATTAGTTGAAAGGATGTTTCTGGCAAATTTATGAATGTGGACAGGGAAAAGATTATCCTAGTTTCTCAGAGAAAATGTTTCTTAATAAGCACTGAAGTTTTTATGGTGTTTGCAAAAAGGGAAGTATCTGTAGGAGGATAGTTTTTTTGTGGTGATTAATTTTTATTTTTGTTTTTTTGTAATAGCATTAATTGTGAGACAAATAACAGATGGTTAACAGGAAGTATTATTATCTGTAGCTTTGGTAGGAAGGATGGTCTTTAGGTATGCTTAAAAATATATTATTGAAAGAAAAATAGAAAGTGTTGCAAGAGAATTGTTTTCATGGGAACATTCTTTCAATGCAGTGAGTCTTGCTCAACTCAGTGATGATAACTCACATTAGTACTGAATTATTCTACCCATGTTTTCAGAAGCCAGATTCAGCTTTGTTGTCATAATCTCCATCATAAACTGAGGCAGTTGAGGTTTTCTCTCAAGTTTTCTGATAAAAGCTACCAATAGGCTCATGCTGTTACAACCTAGGCTGTTGTACGCTAATGCTGGTTGCTGGTACAATTCAGAGCTGTTTATATTTTTAGAAAATGAACCTAATATTGTTTGGGCTCGTACTATTTTCTAGAGAATATTGCAAAATCATTTATTTTAAAACAATAAAAAATTTAGAAGTGTTGTATCACAAGTAGTGACAAGAGCACTGGAGGCTTTGTTATATTGGAACATCTACAAGTAAAAAATATTGCCAGCTAACTCTGATTTTAGCATTAATCCTTGATGTTGAAGCCCACTTGAAACATCTAAGATTTTCTTTTTTTGGATCTTTGTTTTTTTTAAATTGTATTCCACGTCAACTTTAGTGATGAGGCTTGTGTTCACAGAAAACATGGACTTTATTGCATGCTAATGCTGTAAAATGAAGCTGCTTTCTGGACAGAGTTGTTTGTTTTTCATGCCATTGCTGAAATCATAACTGGAGTTTGATCCTGACTTTCTTTTTTTGAATGCTCAGTTTCACTGCATGCTGTTTTTTTCTTTCCTTTTTTTTTCTTTTTTTTTTTTTTTTCTTTTCCATTCCATAGCTATTTAATGTCAAGGGTATAATCCAAAGTTAAGCATTTAGTTACTAGGTATCCATTCAGAATTTGGGAATTAGCCTGCTCTATTAGCTGGCAAAAATTAGTATAGCATGTACCATCTTAAAGATGGCATGCTAAATGAACTTCGAGAGACTATATCCTAGCGTGATTTAAACACATATATATATATATATATATATATATATATATATTTCTTTGTTTTAATCAAATTTTAAACTTAAATTAGCTACTGTGTTCTGAAGTCTATGACAAAGGAAGTGCACAGTGTTGTCCTTTACTTAGAATTACTGCTGATATTAGTGACAAAAATTAACTATTCTTTCAAAATCATTTTTCTTCATTTGCCAGATGATTTGATAGGAGGCAGAGACACAAACTAATGTATCAAGCATACAAAGTGCTAGAAGAAAGTGTATTTGCAAAAATATTGAAATTGGCAAAGAACAGTTTGGCAGAAATTGATTTGTATTGTGGCTTCTGATAATCTTAATTTTTGTGCAAAGTGTTGAAATTATGAGGTATTTACTCGTAGGAAGCTATCTCTGTAAGTTCTTCATCCTTAAATTGAAGTGGATTGATTAAGGTCTCGGCAGAATTTTGTGGTAGAGGAAAAAAGTGAATTCTTTCTGAGAAATGTGAGTGGGTTGGTGGGTGGGTGTTGTCTTGAAACACAAAGCAGAGCACTCTTAAGGCCTTCCTTGCTTTCATGGAAAGTGGGGAAAAAAAGGCATCAATTCCATTGGTTTTCTTTTACCAGTTCAATTTATAGAGGAATTGGTTTGAAATGTACTTTTAAATATCTAACTTTAATGCTCTCTGTAGATCTAAATGGTAGTTAATATTGGTGCGTGTCTTCTACATATTTTAGTTCTGTGCATTGAACAGTGATTTTCACTGTGTTATCCTAAAATGTGAAAACAGGCAGGCATTTTTGGAGACTCGTAGAGATCCTGAATTTATGCTATTTTTGATTGAGATTTCTAGGTCATTTTGGATTTTAAATAATAGCTTTATTGAAATGTCTTTTACAATCATATTGTGTTAATACTATATAATTGAGCTTGAGATTGGCCCATAAGACAAATGCATTCCATCTTCAAGTTTTGGAATAGCTTATCCTGAGTACAAAATGAAATAAAATGTTTGAGGTACCGTTTCGCATGTTCAGCCAAAGGCCTGAAGGTATTTCTTGAATTTCTGGGTGTCTCAGTCACTTTCATGTTGGACTCGTAATTATACTTCATTGAACAGTAGATATCCACAAAGTCTTGCATTAATTTGCCTTTGTTTTTGCTCTCAGACAGTCCCCTGTTGTAAACTAAAATCACACATTCCTGAGTGTAAACTGATCATGTTCCCAATGGAAATTTCAGGAATACTTGTGGCTATTTTCAAAATGTGGAAATCTATTTATATTTTTTCCACTTGTTTTTCTTCCTAGGTTTTGGCACTGATTGCATTCATCTGCATAGAGACCATCATGGAATGCTCCCCTTGCGAAGGCCTTTATTTCTTCGAGTTTGTGAGCTGTAGTGCATTGGTGGTTACTGGAGTTCTGTTGCTAATGTTCAGTCTAAATCTTCACACAAGAATACCACAGATCAACTGGAATCTTACTGTAAGTTCATACAAATCTTTACTCTGTTCAAAATGTCTGCAAAACTGTTCTTAAGTTTGGTTTTTGAACCTTACTTTCTGCTGATGTTTAAGATTCTGCATGAGCACTCTTTATGCTGAGTTAAGTGTACATTTTACTTTGAATACAAACAGCAAAATGAGCTTTGCAACGTAGCAAGATTAAACTACATTAAATAGAGCTAAAATTGTTTTCTGTTAGATTCTCTTTGGAAGGAAGGACTTTATGCTAATGCCAGTAATTACTGTTTGTGGATGAAGTGGATAAAAATGCAGTCTGTAGTTATTTAACTTTGACAGATGCTATGTTTACAGTAGCCTGTTGTTCTCTCCTAAGCTGTTTTCCATTCTGGGATTCTGGAGCTACATATATTTTCTTAAACAGATTAATGTAATCATTGGGTAATAGTGTAAAAAATCATGTGCTTTTTGTGAAAATCAGGTGTTGAATTGCTTATGCACCTAACTATTAAACATTGACTGGCAGTACTTAATGTGCTCTCAACTACGAGGAGCTTTAGGAAATGAACTGCTGGCAATGCACATTCCTTTTCTACAAGTCTCCATTTCCATGCTGTATTATGAGTTAAACTTTCAGATTGGTTTGCATAAACACAGGTCACAAAATCAACATGAGTCACTCTACTAAAAGATCTGTCAGCCTAAGGACAATATATATATCAGCTTCTCTGGACAGTACAGATATTTTTGTGCCTGTGTTCTATTTTATTTTATAACAGCAGTTTTCAAATGATGTTGGAGAACAGTCCCAGAGGTTTCTAGGCTTCTGTATGATTGTTTTTTTCTTTCTGTTTTTAGTGTTATTGCAATTTGTACATTTACCGTAGTTGTTTGTAAGCCTACATGACTTCTCTAAAACAAGCCTGGAATGTGGAAATAGATGTTTCTTTGTACCCTGGGGATGCGTGATTTATTGAGGGAACTCTTTCTAGGAGTGTTTGATAGATTAGATAGAAGGATTGAAGAAAGTGATGTGTAGCTGTAGGTGGGGTAGAGCCAGGCTTGCGAAACAAAACCAGTGGAACCACAGGAATTTTACTGGATTGCCTTGCCTTTACTTCTTTTATCTCCATTCTGCCAGTGTTATCACTGTTTGTGTTCACAGCAAGCTGAAAAGTAGCAACTGCAGAGAGAAGGTGGTCTCTTTCTGTTAACAGCCTGGTTGTTTAATGGGCATCACAACAGTGTGACAGGTGGTATTAGCAACTGAAGACCATCTTCGGAAACCGCACGGTTCTGTGACATGTTAATAAGGTGTGCAAGAGCGTAAGTGCATCAGCGTCACAGAAGATCCGTGGTGGTTTTGCTGGTGTGATGAGAGTCATTTAACAGTAAATGCTGAGTCAGCTTATGGTGAAAGTAAGCTTGGCTAAGACTATTTTTATCAAGAGACCACCGAGTATTATGCATGGTGTTCATGACTGAGCTGAAGCTGGATCTCTGGAAGAGTCAGTTTAATAACTTTGCATGCCCTTACTTCTGTGTCAGTAGCTTTTGTTCTGTTGAGCCCCATGGCACGTTTTTACAATCAAAGTGTTCTTATAGGCAGTATGCTGAATGTACATAAATACAGAAAGCTATTTTTTACTGCCTTTTCACCACAAAAACAAACAAACAAACAAACACAAACAAACAAAAACCAACAGGATAATATCTGTAGTGTAACTGGATGAATCTTCTCAGCCACTCTGACTTCTTACAGATTTGAGTGGCACCTTTCCAGTAGTGGAGTGACAAGAATTGCTGGTTTGAGTGCAGCATTACTCATCTTGGCATAGCACTTAGTGTTAGAGATCTTTAGAGAAAAGAGTACTTAAAAATATAACTGATTTAAAAAAATAAAATGGTTTGACCTCTTGGTTTAGGGGAGTGGTCATACTCAATCCCATACCTTAACATGGAGCAGCATGACATGGTCAGACGTGAACGTGAAGGACAAATGGAATAATCTGGAAGTGCTTTTGCTTCAGTATGTATTGCTGATCAACACAGATAAAAGTAAATACTTGTGATTTTGCAAGTCTCTTCTTCTGGTTACATATACCAAAGACCTTTAGCAGAAATGAGATGTTCTGATGTCCAGTAACTGATGAGACCATCCTTCCTCCTGGGATTACTTATTTTAATAATTAGTAATCTGATGTGGCCTTTACTTTTAGAGGCATATGGGTGTATCTTCAGGTAGATGGAGTCTGCTGTTGCATGTACAGAGTGTGATATTAACAGCTTCTGGTAAAGCCTGTGGGAGATTACTTTGCCAAAGTTAGTAGGGGAATTAAAAATGCAGAATTGTGTGCTTTCTGCCTTTAAAAAATGCGTGTTTTGGCAATTTAGATGTATATTTATGCATTATTTGCCTATTCCAGTATTTCATATTTTCCTGTATTTTGACACTTTTTATAATTTTTCAGCCCCTGTGAGACAATTATCACAGGAATTGCTTTCTGAACAATATGTTTTCACACTCCTGAATGCTTTAAGAGAAAATCACTCTTTATGCAGAAATTCACGTAGTGCTTTTAAAAATATGTATGACTTCATAATGAGCATTTCCCTTGTGAAAAGTCTCAGACTTTGCTTTCAGAAGTTGTTTGAGATAAAGAAGCTGTTGTGTGGGGAAAAAAATCAGTGTTAAATTTAGGAAGAGGTCTTTCTTCAAACTCACACAAACTCTAGAAAAATGATTGGTTTTCCAAATACTCCTTCATATTAGAAGACCAGACCATCAACTGCTATTATCCAACACACGTCTATTCCCTTTAGTATTCTATTAAAATCAGGGTTTTCTGATGTGTTACGGATATTATCTGCTGTCTGTGGTTAGAATGAACATGGGAATCTGCATCTAAGAGAATAATGCATATTTATTAAAATAGCCATTTGCTGTTTTTTATATTTTTAGCCATTTGGGAAAAGAGCTTTGTTTTGATCCTAACTGGGGACTTGAGGACATGTTCACATTTTTCCGAGATAAACATGGAACAAACTTTGGAGATGGTGAGGTCAGAAAAGAACCGTGCTTGGGTGCATTGGAACAAGATGGATTTGAAAGAACAGTCACTTGCCTGTGTTGCACAGCACTATTAGTATTATGCAGAAATGCAAAAGCTGGGGAACCTGTCAGTGAAAATTTGTTTCCTTTATGCTTCACAGCTGAAAGGGAGCCTGTTCTGCAAGGAGACTTGCAAGTGGCAGAGGGGAATGTAGTGCACACAACAGCAGAGATTACTGCTGAACGGATGAGCTGCTGCTTTGAAATGTTTCTATTCAGTGTTGACTAATAACTGAATCTTTCATTCATTTTGTGTTTGGCTAAATTATTATTGTTTTTTAAAATCATTATTTGAATCTCATATGATCTGCAATGACAGCCTGAGATCTTGCATCCAAGTGGTGTGGATGACATGGCCCTCCAGTGGGGCTAGAGCAGGAAACTTAACAGAAGTGTTTGTGGTCACTTTGTTCTGGTGAATTTGCATCTGATTTGCAGGCTTTCTGAGAATTCCTGTCTCTGCAGGGTGGAGCCACAGAAATGCTGCAGTAACTAAGATGACTAGGGGAGGGAGGGAAATGGTGGCAAATAGCTGGAATTTGACGGCGTCTCTTAGATGACAGTTTGATGAGATAAATCCAGGTCATTAGACACACTGCTCCATAATCAGCCAGCAGAATGGACTATTTATATATACAAAAAATCTTCCAATAGATTTTGACCATTTATTTATATTTTTCTTAATGTTCACTGCAACTGTGGAAGTGTGTTTTGTCTGTGCAGTTCTGAATACAGTTTGTCAATGTGGAGCAGCCTTAAAAATGAGGCACTGAGTGGAGCGCAGCACAAACTAATTGCAGTTCTGCGGGGCTTATTAGCTTGGGCTCGGTCCCTGGGCAGCACTGCTACAGGGAGGAAACAAAAGTCAGGTGTGTGTCTGTGAATACACAGATTGCTGGGTGTATTTTTATGCTGCCTGAAAACTTATTTCATCATCTTTGCAGTTTTTTTTTTTCCCCCCGGTTGTTTGGAAGGTAAAGCCTTGGGGGCAAGCAACTGACACTGAGGTAGTTGAAAGGAACCTTGAAGAGATGCCAGACCGACCAAGGTCTTTGCCAACCTCGGCTCTGAAGAGTGGAATTGCAAAGCTGAATTTTAAAGACCTTCATGGAGCAATCTTGATAAATTTTATTCTCCCATGACCTCGCTTTGTTGTTGTTGTTGTGAAAAAACATCTTGGTTTTCTTTGGCTTGCTTAGCTGTTGAAAGTGAAAGTGAGTGATAACTTACTCAATTTCTCAATTGTCAAAATAGCGATGCCTATTAAGGATGAAAAATTCGGTATTTTATAAATTTAGAAAGATGCTTAGAATTTATTTCCTTCAGGTTTGTGCTCTTTGTGGTCAATTCTTATTTGGTGCAGCACAGTGTAAACAGTGGTGCATTATTCTGTAAGCACTACAAACACAAGCTTGAAATACCCCAAAGTATTACCTGGTCAGGTGTTTATTGCTAGTAGGTCTGTTCCATTATGAAGAAAAGTGGTGGTCTGTCTGTGTACAAATTGTTTGTCAGAAAAATGTGTGGGAAGCGGCAAGGAGCAGCTAAGTAAGAATTGAGAGGGGAACTAGGGGATCTCCAAGGAACCAAACTGAAGCAGGGATTATGGAAGCTTTCATTCCAGAATATATTTTGTCATTTACAGCAGAATTACTACATTTCACAGAGCTTGTTTTCCAACTCAAAATATAATTAGAAACAAGACATAAACCATGTGAGTCTTGGTTTTGAAGCCACTTCTTCCATTTCTTCAAAATCCTATCATGTCCTTGGCCTTCCTTTTGGTGAGCTGACTGAGGTTTTTGAAAGTCACTTGTTTTGTTTTATCTTTTTTTTTTTTAATGTACTTTGCTTGAGTTGCTGGCAACAGAACCTGTTTGCAGCAAGCCCCAGACATGTGGGGCTGGAGGGAGACCCCTGATAGTGGCTGGCTGCTGGGGCCATGGGGCCATGCAGAGCTGCACTGGAGAAAGGAGGCGTTGCCCTGGGTGGTGAGACAGGCATTGAGGCACCTTTGCACATCTTGAATCCAGCCCTGCAGGTCTCTAGCATGTTTCTGGAACTGTCAGCCACAGACTATTTTGTCAGAGGGAAGTGATGTTTACCTGAACCTTGAATAGCAGAATGTGGTATTTGAGTAAAGCCTCCCTTACCCAAGTCCAAACAGACAAGACAAAAGAGATGGGAATTAATACCCATACAGGTAATATGGTTCCTTCTACCTAGCACTTTCTTTTGCTTGAGGAAACCATTATTTCAATTTTTTTTTTTTTTTAATGCTCATACAAAGTTTAATAATACAAATAGAGAGTAACATTATGTGAGTTTGACCAGGGATGCTTGGTTTAGAGGATTGACCGGTGGTGTGTTTGTAAACTTCAGATTGATAGCTTCATGTAGGAACCTGGGCAAGAAGTTCCTGAGCCATGCAAATAAAGTACTGATGGGAGAAAAACTGGGGGCTTTGTTAATACTACCACCCCCCCCAAAAAACAGCAACAGAATAAAAAACAAACTCCAAACCTAAACAGAACTAAAAAGAAATGTTACTTTGAACATTCTTTTGTTGAAACTAACTTGGATAGCAACTGCTAACTTCTGTGACCTGTGACAAATTCAGGTTGTTGAGATGTGCAGGTTTCTTTTCTAGGTTAGTCATGTGGCAACTTTAAACTCCATCTAATGTAATCTGGATATCGGAAAGCAAATGACAAAAGCTGGTTTAAAAGTCATGTTTTTGTTACTAATTGTGATATGGCATATAGTACCTGGCCAAGTGGCCAGTCTCTTACCACAAAATAGTGCAGTCTCTTACCACAAAATACAGGATAAAAAGGCAAAGTATGTATCTCACTTAAATGTCTCTTAGAAGCTTGCATGCATGAAGCCACGGAGAGCAGTAGATAAAAGTATGTGGGTATTCCTGTCACCTCTGACTATCAGAGCCTGCTCCTGGCAGTGTACCCAACTGGAGGACTAGACAGAGACTTCCAAAGCTGATGTCCTATTCAGCAGCTTTCACACGTTTTTAGGTCTGTTAGTAGCCCACATTGATAGCACCAATTCTGCCTTTTGATCTTCATTAATCTAAAAACCATACCTGCTTAGGCCCTTAAAGCAAAATACCATAGGATGCTATCTCTCTTCCTATCTAGAGATTCCCACCTTTCAGAGCAGAATAAGCAGAACAAAACCTCACTCTCCTTCAGTATAAAATGTTGTCTTGGCAGAAACGTACAAATTAAGATGTCTCTGCCTTCTGCTCCTCTTGAGTGGGATAGCTAGCTGGTGATGGCAGTAGCAAGTATGTGTCCTTGGATACTCTTCTTTGGATGAATGCCACTGGTAGGACTGCTGGTGACTGAACAGAATGACTCGTGAGGAAGTCAATCTTTTCATTTCAAATTGTTTTGCAAAGGAGAAAGGGAACAGCAGCAGTCTAGAGTGGATTTGATTCAGCTCATAGATTTTATTCTCTGTTATGGATGGCAGCTTTATACAGTGTTTTATGGCACAGCATACTGTCTCATGAGGTTGCTGTAATTTCAGCAGAAATTCTTTTATCTGTGTGATGTGGTTTTTACTTTGTCTATAAATATAATAGTAAGAACTTGAGCTACATCATGGCCGGATTTGAAAGAGCTCATCTTTTTTCAATTAGCTTATTCTTTTTATTGTCACGATTATTCATTTTCTTTTACGTGGAAAAAAGCTACATTATTTTAGGGAGTGTCCTTTGCTTCTTGAATTCCTGCTGTAGTTCATTCTCTTTTTGTTTTTGCTCTGATTCCTTCCAAAACCATTATAGATTTTTTTTCTTTTATCTTTCTTGTTTAAGTACCAAATTTGGTATTGAAAACATACCCTGATGTGTGCGTTGGTGATTTTAGTACCTATAGGACAATGTTACTGATGTGTCATTGCTCCTCAAGCTCCAAACAGTTTGGCTGGTGTATATGAAAGCTGTCTTATTTTAGCTTTTTAAGAGATTAGTCTTACTGTGCAAATGTGAACCAATTATTAATTGCATCCAAAGGTTTTGACCTAAACAGGGAAAATGAAGTGGCAGAAATGAAAAAAATGGAGTCACAAGATGGAATCAAGTATTTAGATTTGAATTGTTGGATTCTTTGCAAAGACAAATCTGATGTTCTTTGTCAAGAGTGCAATAAAGTACAAACACAGTCATGATGACAAACTTTGAAAGCCATCTTTATCTTTGATTTCCTGGAAAAATCATGACAAAGGCACCTGCAGGTACATTTCAGCAGTATTTCAAATTCTGTAGTATCTCAAACTTGTTATAAGAAGCCTTCAAGTCAATTCGTAGCATGAAGACAGATGATGTCTGTTATATCGTGGATAGGTCTAACAATCTTGCTTATTCTAACCTCCTTTGACAACTTGATCAAGCTGGTAGGTTCAAAAAGTCAGAGGTCAGCAGGATTAATTGATAAGTACATCTGACTCTGTAAATCGTACAGCATTGTGTCATCCATTTAGCCGTTTTTAAGTGTGGTAATGAGGAAGTACAAAGTGTGTCTGAAAAAGAAATCTGGATTGTAAGAAGTAAGAAAAGGAATATTAAGCATGTCTTTGGCTGTTTGTTCTAATGGTACCTTACAGTTAAAACTTACTTAATTTTGAATATGACTTTGATTTTAACCTTTCAGCTATTGATTTTGTTATGCTTTTAGCTTTGATGTGCTTTTCTATGCATTTTTTTGTTTTAAATTCAGCCAGTTTTTCTTGATTATGTGAACACTGTAGTCTTCATGTACACAGCTCAAGCCATTTAATATTCAAAGCAGTTTAGGTTCTTTGATTTATACTGTGAGAAATCTTATCCTCCTTTCAAGTAACGTCTGTGGCTCTAATCTGTACCTTGTCCAATTTTTCAAGATAACTTCAAAAATGTGGATAGCAGAACAGAATACAGCATCCCAACGTTCCTTACAAGGCTAAGATAACCACCTTACATCTATTGTGTCCATATATCTGAAGGAATGTGTAAGTGTGGCTGCCCTCTCCTCAGTGTTTGTTTTCAGCATTCTTGGTGACATACCTGTGCTTACTCTAGAGACTTGATGAAAATGTTGTATACTGTTGAGTCTGGTATCTATTGACATACATAGTGAGTAAGAGAAAAAGAAAAGGTGTGTTCAGATGAGAACCAAAGCTCTTTTTAGAGACCTCAGAAGCACAGGTAGAGCTGCTAAGCTCAAAAGTTGGAGGAGGAGACACTTGGAGACATTGTGAAATGTCACTTCTTTTCTAATATCTCTCTCTTAAATACATCTCTGCAAGCCAAGAAGTTATATCATTGAAGCTGCAGTAACTATTAAATAAAGTTCTGATTTTATGTGATGCCATTAGTGACAGATAACATCTATCTCAGCTTGAACTCTGTTCAAGTTCTAGTTATGCACTACCAGGTGAAAACATGGTAATAGTTTCCAAGAGACCTGCAGTTGTCTTGTGTTTCCTTACTGTTTGCTAAGACAAGAGTCTCACTGGACTCATGAAATCTGAATACATGGGGAGAAAGCAGTGGGCAGTGGAAACCACTTGGATTTCTTGGGAAAGTCCCCATTCTTGATGAGGATCAGGCTACGGTGCTCAAGTATACAGTTTATCCCCAGGTATGCTTAATTTTGATTTGGCTGTTGCTGAGTCAGTACCTTTAGATGGATAGTTTCCCTGTGGATTTTATAGCACCAGAAATGTTCAATTTTTGAAATTACTTTCTAAAGCATTTTCAAATAAATGATGGCTAGAATTTAGTTATGTCCCACTGATATGTTAATGACCTTGATTTTTGTGAGGTATGGCAGCCTAATGATCTGAACAAGTGGCATATGCAGCATATGAATAACTGAATTGCATGTTGCTTAATGTTTTTTCAGTGTTTGAAACAAAGCAAGAATTTTCCCTGAACATAGGTGTCCTGGGGTGTCACTGTGCTTTTTTTTTTTTTTTTTTTGAAATGTATGCTTGAAACATCAGGCCTATGTGATAGATACATATAAAATTCCTGTGTGTTTTTACAATACGGACAGCTGCTATTCATAAAATGACCACCAGACATGTACTTGTGTACAGATAAGGCCTCAAATTTTACTGTAGTAAAATTGGTGATTGTTATGTGGGCAGTGCTTGGAAAGTTGTTGTGATGTGAAAGAGACCAAGGGATTTCAGGGGTGTTAGAGTTTGAGACGCAGATTACTTCAGTGTCAGCTGAGATGGAACAGCTTTACTCATTGCATATACTGACAATCCATTCTTAGTAATCCTGATAGAAATGGAGGTAAAACATCCAGAATCTGCACTGGTGCCTTATGCATACGTACTATTTGAATTCTGCTCAGCTACTGTGAATAGAATTGTTTCCTTTGTAATAGACTTCGTTGTCCTTTATATGTGATAACTGCATAGAAAGTGGGACTGTATTACTATACTTTTTGTTCTAACCTTCTTCTATTTTGTCAATTCTAATAAGAGCAAGTAAACTATTATTGTTTACTAATGCTAATTATTTTTTCTTGTTTAGGATCTTGTCAACACTGGACTCAGCACTTTCTTCTTTTTCATTGCCTCTGTAGTACTTGCTGCTTTAAACCATAAAACTGGAGCAGAAATTGCTGCTGTGGTAAGAATTTGAATTTCTTTATATGCAACTAATACCTTCTATTAAAATTAAGAATAACATTTCCCTTGAGTTTTTGGCGTATTTCTGTTACCTTAGCCATCCCAATTTAATTCTAATTTTACAGTTGGCTATGCATTAATTTTTATTATAAAGTAATCCATTATCTTTGAATTTAGTCTCAAGTCTTGAGGGAAGAAACAAGAAAATAGATTTCTGAGAACACTAACAGTTTTATTTGTCTTGCATCTTTCTCTATAGACAGCTTAGATGTTACAGCATTATATTGCAAGCTTACAGAAAAGGTATAGCCAAAGATTCTTATGAAATTGGAGCTGCTTACACATAATCTTGCTGAATTCTTCTTGCTCACTAATTTTTGTTTTGTAGAGGGAGTATAGTGGTACTTTATTTTTTAGATTTTTCAATCTAGAGCAGTAAGGTCAAGCAAATAAATTTTGTGCTCCCATTTGCGAAGTTTCTTTTTTTTTTTCCCCTCAAAAAAGTTGAAAATCATGAGTTCTACATAAACATACAAAAAGCCCTGCAAATCAACTCTTCCTTTAGGGTGATAGTCTGGACTGGTCATTTCTTCTCTTGTCATTTGTTCACTGTTACATTCATCCAAACAGTTAATTCCACAGGATGAAGAGCTGTATTCTTCTTTACAAGAGGTTCTTCATTGAAGTTGCATTGCAAGATAATTGTCGCATTGATAGACAGAGAACTCAGTTTTCTGGGATCATTGATCTTAGTAGCTTTCACAGATTCTCTAGATCATTGGAGAAGGAACAACATCAATATTAGAGGCCATGATGATTTGTCAGTGCAGTAAGGTAGAAAACTTCAGAAAAATTTGTTATGAAACTACTGTTGTTCTTGTTTTCAAAAATTGTCTTTGACAATTCTTTCTACTTCTTGTAGATATTTGGTTTCTTGGCAATGGCAGTGTATGCTGTGAACACATATTTAGCAATTAAAAAGTGGCGAATGAACAGCAGACAGCAAAACAGTCGTCAGACCAGTGATTACATACGTGCTCGGACAGAATCCAGAGAAGTAGATCATCGCCCTGAGATTCAGCGTCTGGATGCATGAAAGCAATATTCAAATTGGACTGCAAAGGGAAAAGAAGTGCTTAACTCCCTCATGGAATAGTGTTTTTTCTTTATTTAAGGGAAGGAAGATCAGATGGTGGCAAAGAACGTCGAGCCCCGCATATGTGCGTAGATGCATTGAGTCAGAAGCTGTTGTTGTGAAGGCAGTAAATGTTGGTCATTCAAAAACAAGAGCCATTTATGACATCCACATATATATATACATATATATTATATATATATATGTTGCGAACTACATTAATGTATTGGATTAACTGCACAAAACTTTTCTTCCCTCTCCTAAGTGCAAGCTCTGGATACACATGTTCTGTCACTGTATCTTCGTCTGTCATAAACACTAAGACCAGCGCTATTTTGTTTGTTTAATATAAGAAAGAAATCCACCAGAAGAAAAATTCATACATGTGAAAAGGAAGTGAGGGGCAAATAGCAATAACTTCAGTCATGTATTGTGTCCAGCAACTCTGTGTCCTTCCTTGTGCAGCCTTGGTGGTGCAGTTCAATTCTCACCTGCAAGATCTCACACAGTTTCATTGGTGGTTCACTCATATAGCTGAAGTATACAGATCATGTCTTTGGTTTGATGGATTTAATGTTGAGGTAGTTGTCTTTGGATTACTCCGAGATCACCACATTCAGTTCATGCATGACCTTGATTGGATCTGAACTTATGCAAGATTAGCATGTTTACTGAATGGTCACCATACCATATGCTTCCAGTGCAAGTACATGGGGTTTCTGTTAACGTTGGGATACATGCTATTTCTCTTTCCAAAATGGGGAAAATGGCAGGGTGGAGAAGGGGGAGGCAGAGGGGCACAGTAATGAAGGGGAGAAATAATGAATTGTCATTCAGTAAACTTGCATTCCAGTCATGTTTTTTTTTTGTTTTTTTTTTTTTTTTTCTTTTAAGGGTCAACCTTTCTGAGAAGCCTAGGGTAAGCAAGAAATAGCAAAAAAAATCTTGTACTTATAATGTAATCTTAGGAACACTTTATTATGATTCATCTAATACATATTTTCCTTGTTCAGAGGGTTATTTGCTTCTTCTAAAAACTGTTGGTAGTAAGCAAAACTTTTTTTTTTTTTAATTGGGTATGTCTGCAAAAGGTTTTTCTAGTATTTGTTGATTTATTTAAGAATGGTTTTACCTAACTGAAGTTTTCTTGATTGTACTTCCAGTGAAGACAAGGGTATTTTCTCTAATCAAAACTTGAATTCTGCATTAATCAGTTTCATAATGTTAAAACAAAGAAGTCCCTCAGTATTTTTCTGTTTTTATGGCTGGTGTTTTTATCTGTATAATCTGTTATTAGGCATATGGATGCCTGCATGTTACATGAAGAAATGTTGCAGGGGAAAGTTCTCTAGAGCTGAATTCCTTCTGGGTGTAAGCTAATGTAGTTGAAATTAGTGGAACTACACATGCCTGAATTTATCTCACATGTGATTTTAATGCATTTTGTGTTGTTTTCATTTAGCTGTACTCTCAAGTGGTTGAATGCAGTTAACTGGAACCTTAAGAACAAAAGGCAATGCACTGCAGACAGGTGATTTCTAAATACTAAAACCCAGTTATTGCCAAACCGAAGATCAGTATAAGTGCCTGGGCTTTTTCAATATTTCAGGGAACTGAGGGAGTTCCAGATTTAAACCTTACATTGCAATGTTTGAATCAAGCAGCAGGAAATTATTTTTAACATGTGGAAAACTGGTTAAAAACAAAACAAAGCACAACAACAACAACAACAAAAACCTGATTTCTTTTCATTTGTGATTTTTTCTGATGTCTACAGTGTATCTCACCTGAGTTGTTAAGACTGAGATTAAAACCAAAAAAGAGTTACTAATGAGGTTAAAGAAAACTTGCCTTAATAACTAGAAATGGTTTGCCAGTTACTGTATTAACATCTTACTGTGCTTCATTGAAAGTTAATACCAAAGGCAACACCAGTTTAAAAAAGGGATCAAACCATAGAAGCTAATCTCTTGTTGGGTTTACAGCATAGACATTTAATTAAGGTGGTGTCTCACCAGGATTAATGGGTGTTTCATTAAAAGAAAATGACAGCTCAGTGTTCACTCTCGCATGAAATAATTAAGTTACTGAAGCCAGCATAGTTGCTTTAGCCCTGTTGTTTTTCAGCACTCTAAAAGTAGCATGAGTGTATCTAGACTGGAATAATAAACCAGCATTAAAGTAGTTTGCATAAGTATCATTTAAAAATAATAATAATAAAAAATAAAAGCCTTACATACAGAATATTGTCATGCAGAAGATCCATGCTTTTGGAGTGGTACCCACATCTGAAGTCAAGAAACAGAAGTTAGGTCTTAGGTAAGAAGTTATGTTTTACGAAAAGTGTAGGCTTTCCATTGAGGATATCCTGATGCTGGTTAATGAAAGGACTGAAATGGTGTGTATGAAAGAGAATGCCTTTTTTTTTCTTCTGTAGTACCCGTGCTGATTCAGTTCATCTGACTTCTCAGAAATATGGGAGGTCTCATGCATTTACAAGCTTATGGCTTTGTTATCTTCCAAATCCTTACACCTTTCCATACCTAGACTAAAGATAACTTCACAGAGCTTTTTCTGGAGTGAGATCATGAAAAGCTTTTGTTATCTTTTAGCTGGAATGACAAATGCTTACTTAGTATGAATGATAGTTGTATTTCTAATATCATATAATACTTCTTCCTGTAGTATAGTATAGCTGTATGACCTCGAGTACTTTTACACATGAAATAAGTTTTATTGAGTTGAGAACGATATGCCATTATTTATTACTTACATCAATAATGACTTGAGCTTAGCACAGCTTTCAGGATAAAATTCAAAGAATATGAATTTTAAAAAGATACTGTCTGATACAGTTGGAAAACAGGAAAACAAATGTAAATTTGTAATTTCCTTATTTTGAGGACCAAAGATGATTTTAGTATTGTACAGTATACACTTTCTAAAAGTCTAAGTTAAGCATTTATTACTCTACAGAGACGTTATTTACTATTTGGATTATAGAGTAGGGAGATGAAGTGGCTATGAGATGGACAACTGAAACTGAAGCATTAAGATCATATGATGCATAAGTGGTTGACATTTTTTTTTTCTTTTTCCCCAGACAATTTTATATAATGTTTTGAAGAGGTGGTAATGTTTTATTAAGACTGTTACCAGAACTGCAGTCATCATAAAAGGGAAAAAAATCTCTTAAGGAATAAAATTGGGGTAGAAAAGTTTCTTCTTTTTTTTTTTTAATAAAAAAAAAAAAAAAAAAAATATTTTTTATTAAAAAAAATAAAAAAAATTATTAAACATTTTTTTTTTATTAAAAAAAAAAAATGTTTAGAAAAATTGCTTCTTCCAGCCAACCAATCTTATTTGAAAGCATATAGGGTTAATTTTTCCTGAGCATACAGGGTTAATTTTCCCTTTAGTCTTAAATAGTGCTGTTTAGCTCCACAAAGGGACCCAAAAAACAGTGTAAATAAAACTAAATGAAAGCTAAACAGTTGAAACTTATAGGAATGGGATGTTTGAAACTGTAATGGCATTCTGATTAATCCTCTTAAGTCAAAACTAAGCCCTCAGATGTGCAATCTCCATGTATTTCTGCATGTAGAAATGAGGGCAAGTTTTGCAAGCTATGCACAGACATTGAAATATCCATTAAACAATAGGAAATGATTGGAGCAACAGCACAGTAATGGTTGTATAGTGTTTTAAGAGTAGGTATCTGCCTTTTAATGCTATGGTCAGTTTGTTAAGCCTTAGTTGAAGTTTATTATACATACATGTAATGATGTGCAAACTGCCTACAACAGAAGTAGGTTTCTAAAACCATAATTAAGAACTGATTTGACAGCTTAATTGTTCCTTAGTAAATTTGGTTCCTTTTTACTCTTTTCTTGTTCCTTTCATTTCATAAATTCATGCCTCATCTGTCTTATGTTTTAATGTTTAGTTTTGTTAACCCTTCTTCGTTATCTGTACAGTGCCTGCTTCACTATAAGGACAAGAATAGCATGTCTGATGTCCTTTTGCTGAAGTATGTACTCTTCCCTTTTGTGACAGCTTTTGTTATTTGGGCTGGATATGCTGGGAGAATTTTTATTTTTTCCCATGGACTTCTGAAGCTAGCTGGTATAGTATTTGTTTCTTGTAGGCTTTCTGTTAGGAGCCACTTGCTCAGAGATTGAGAGGACCGGAGATTCATCTACCTCTGACTTTTTTTTTGAGAGACAAGGTGCTGACCCTTGAGATTTGATGCATATATTTCAGTCTGTGCTGTTCATCATTGGCTTTATATTCAGAAGCATGGCATCATCAATGAGCCATGCTGGGGAGGCAGCTTGCTGTCTTCAGCTTATAAGGTATCTCTTAGGCATGAACTTAAAATTAAATCGGTAACATGGGGTGCTTCTTCATAGACTTAGTCCTGTGTTTCACTGTGCATCTTACGATATGATCTAGAATTGCTTTATTGTATACGTTTGTGTTTCATTGTTGAGTCTAGAAAGAAGAGGGGAAAACTGGGGAAAACTTCCAAGTTTTTAATTATTATTTTTCCACGAATTACTTTGTACCATATAATGATTATCCCTTCCTAATGCAGCAGATTTACTGGTTCTTAGAGTGTTGCAGACCACAGCAGGAAAATTGATCTGCTACAAGCTGTATGTGGACTATGAATTAACCACTAGTTTTCCATAAATTTTAAGGTTCCAAAATAAATGTTACGTTTGCCGCCTTTGTGCTGTTTTGGGAGTTTGCAGGTACAGCAAATGCTTATGTAATATATGGCTTTTTTATTGCAACCTTCCCCCCCCGATCCTTGTTCTGTATCTGTTATTTTCTTGTCCCGTGACACCTTTATAAGCATTTCTACCTTTTTTTTTTTTTTTTTTTTTGTGGTGTTTTTAAGATATAATTTCACCCCAAAAAAGTTAATAGCAATTCAAATAAGGTAGAAAATAATATACTCACTAGTACTCAGATGAGATACTGAGCAGCTTTGTGCATGAAAATCAGAGCGTAAATGACAAATCCTATGCGGAAAGCTTTGGAGCCAAGCATCTTCAGCATATACTTAAGAAAGATAAATGTAGGCTCATTTCATTATGAATATGAAACGTAGTAAAGGATGGGAAATAGAAAGAAAACCAAACCTGATGCTTAGTAATTTGGTGTTTTCAAAATGTGTGAATGTGAAGAATCCTCAGCTGCAGAAGGAAAGTTATCTTCTACACTTCTTAGAGAAGGATACAGAATCACTTTGACTTGATGATAAAAGTAGGTGTAGAAATGTTTCTCTGTTGTTCCTAATCCTGGGGCCCGGCTGCTTGTATATTATGGTTGGAGAGATTCTACACCCATATTGTTAATGTTGTATTAAAACCTGAGGTACGTTGACAAATCAGTGTGATTATCAAATGACTTCTACTCAGCTCAAGTGTTGTGGTTGGTTCACAAAGACCTGCAGGATCTAGAAGCTTGCATCAGGAGGGATGTATGTATCTGGAAGAAAGGATTCTTTCAGACTGGGATTTCTGCTTAGTCCCACAAAGATGAGTAAAGCCATCAAGTAGCATTTCTGAAACTGGGTGCTTAGTTTGCTGTTTACGGGATAAAATAATAGGTTGTTTGTAGGGCCTTTTAGCCAACAAAGATCAAAAAGACCGTGCAGATACAAATATCATCATATATTTGAAATTTAATGTCAACAAAAGTAATCATTTTACAATGAAACTGAAATGGGGAAAAAATCCAAACAGCAGAACGTTATGCTTTTGCCTAGAAATCTTTCTTTTTTTAGAAAAAAAATAAATGTAGGGATTGTCATATTATTCTCTTTATTTTAACAGAAGGAGTTGATTAAAAATGAATTCATACAAATATTCAGGAAATCTCTTAAGTTCTCTTTTCATAGAGTTTTTCCTGGTATGTTGTTTTCCCTGTTAGCCACATGGATCAATTTGTTTGACAACCAGAATGGTACTGTCTAGCCTGAAAGGGTTCCTTTGTTGTCTTGGTCTTATTTTTGCATTGTCTTTTTAAAATCTGTCTATAATTTAACCATTTGTATTCTATAAATCTTAAAAAAAAAATCTGCTTACACTGTGATTTATAGTAGCCTTTAATTTAGAGTATACAACACAATCTAATTTTCTTTTGGGATATGCAGCTTTCAAAAGTGTTCTTATATATGCCCAGAAATAAAAGTTGTCTATTTATCATGAAAATGTGATTAGGTAGTTACCTATCCAGAGTCCCAGTGCAACTCTTTCAAAAGTGTGCTGGATGGATGAGTTAATGGAATTGCCTTTTAATCTCTATGGGTTAATAAATATTTTTTTATAACTAGCCACAGATATTCCTTTTTAAATTATACTTGGCAAACAGAAGATATTTAATTTTATATACAATATACATAGTTACCTTGATTGACGTATTTATAACATAGAGCTTTGAGTTTACTATGAAGGTTTTATCGTATACCATGGACTTCATGGGTAGAAGTTTAAAAAAATAAAAAGAAAAAAAAAGAAAAAAAAAGAAAAATACAGTTAGCATGTATCGAAGGATATGAAAACTATCTTCATAAATTGAGAAAGAGGACATCAGAGCATTTCCAAAAGCAATAGCCAGACCTTATTAACAGAGTATCTGTTTTTTTTCTTATTTTTGACTGGGGCTGGTCCCTACAGCTATTTCAGTAACATCTGGATGTGAGTAACTGAATGAAATATGACCATCTGCCTCTTCTGACTGTCAAGGACTATTGTCTAGAATATGGGAAATTTCAGGGTATTGTGTTTGTTTTGCTTTGGACAAATGTCTCAATAGACATATTTAGTTAAAACCTTCATGCATTTGAAAGAAAATACCCTCTATTAACTAGGCTGATTTATCACTTTTGGTAACCTTTTAATCCCAAAAGTATTATAGTCTAAATATTTTTAGTAATGTTACATTTATCCAGATGTCTACAGGTTAAAATGGTTCTGGCTAGCACCCTTTTATTACAACAATTGCTACCTTCATTTTCTACTGTTTATACTTTAATCTTGAATGTTTAACAGTTTCTACTTGTTGGATATTGTGAAAGGAGAGTGTATCATATAGCATTACAGTTCATCCAGCTTTAACTCACATGTCACGGTTCTAGAATAAGGTGATATTTTGATTTATATATTGTGGCCAATTAATTGCATTTTTAAATGATTTCTGTACTTAAGACACAACATTTTAAATAACATTTTAATAACAAATGATTAGCTCATCATTTTATCTGTCTAGACTTACTCTCTTCTGTGTTAGTGTCATTTTGAATCTATTTGTATATGTTGAAGTTTGTAAGGGTTCAGGAACCCACAATAAAATAGTAAAGTATGTATTTATTTCTCATTATAATGCTCAGTTTTGATTTAAAAAGTTGACACTTTGTATGTCTTTTCACAGAATTGTAAACAAATACTGAAAAACTGCTTCACCTAGGGTGCCTTCCATGTGTGGTATAAACACTTGTCATTCACAAAAAAAATAGAGATGTAAATTTATTAAACCAGTAAACACTATTTTTGTAATGTGAGTCACTAATGCATCTCTGGCTTTATTGTGCTTTGTTTTCACTAAAAACAGTTTTATGGCTACTGTAGTCATTGCTTCCCTGTGTGTACTGCATAGTAAATGTGGTTTCATGGTCAATCAAAAGATTGTATCACTTCTGCTCTTCTCTGCCTTCAGCTGCTACCTGAAAGATGGAGATAAAGCACATTACTGAAGTGAGCTAGATGGTATTCCAACTCTTTCCTTGAGATTTGTATAAAGAAATGCTCAGTGTGGGATATCTGTATCCTTGGTGCTGAGTCAGTGTCCTCTAGAAAAACACAGTAGGCATAATCTAAACATTTCTGATATTAGCTCATAACTCACAATTTATGGTGTCTGAGAAAGGAGCATCCTGGCCTGAAAGACTTATCCATTGGGGATATAGTTCCTGTACTGACAGATTGGTAATTGTGAACAGCTCAGCTGTATTAGTCAAAATTGTGGGTTAGAATTCTATCTCTAGACTGAGCGAAGGGGATGCGATTTTCCTTTTAACATACGAGCACAATTCTGCTATGTAATACCCTTGGTATTTTGCTTTTGAGTTATGAAAAATTGTAATGTGTTGCCTAGGAAAATCTTTTAAGTGTTCTGTATGTGCTGCTGCAAATGCAGAACCTGGCTTTGTTATCCTTACTCAGGCAAAATTCCCCATTGATTTCGGGGACTGCAGGATCAGGTATCCATTTATCACCATAAGCATGTTCTGATCAAGGATTTGAAGAATATCACAAGCTAGCAAATGTGCATATAAAGACAATGTACAACCTTGAAGCAATCTCATGTTATTTTGGTAAGTATTTTTGGTCTCATTTAAACTGCTCACAAGGCCAGCTGATAAAATCGATGCTTTCTGTAGAGGTACCAACCATCGGTGATCTGATGTTACTTCTCAGTAACAGCGGGAGCTTACATGTGTAAGCATTGCATCTTCCAGCTCCGTATGTGAAAATCGTGCTGTTAATGCTTGGTCAATTTCAAAGGCAAGGTAACTCTACAAGAAAACGTAATTTATGTTTTATACCAATAATGATTTCTCAGTATGTTGTGCACTTCTTTTCTTTCAGTTTTAATGATAAACAAAAACACAAGCTGAAGAATTTTATTGGAATACAGAAAGCAGTCCTTTTTTTTTTTAAAAAAAAAAATCCATACAATTTTACCATAATTTAAATGGTAGATTTAAATGGCATAATTTAAATTTATCGGTTTTAAATGTCATGTTCTTTTTCCAGTCTTTGGTATATAGGCACATTACTTTTTGTAATTTTTTATTTAGTTGTCTTTCAGTCTTTTTTCTTTCTGATATCTGAAGATTTGAGCTCTATGGATTTTCATGGTACTCCTCTGATTATGTCTTCATAGTGTTAAAAGTCTGTATTTTTGTATGTAGGGAAAATGGTAGTTTTCTAACACTTACTTTGATCAATATAGTATGAAATCATTTGTGAAGGATTTCCTGTTTAATAAATGGATGTATTAAAGCACTAAAACATTGTCTTCATCTGTAAAGGCAACATATAAACTCAGCACAAAGTGTTGTGGTTGATTATCCAGCAAGTGTAGCTGCTAAATGCATTTCCTATGCAAGACAATGTCATAGGGCTAAAAACAACAGAACCAAAAAACTCTGCCTAAAGTTTTTGTGACTGCCTTTGACAAGACAAACTTCATAGATGCCGGAGTTAATGAAATATAATTATATGTAGCAGAAAGCACATGGAACCGCTTTGTTGCTGAAAGTGGTTGTGGTGGGATTGCTCTGGTGAGGGTTTCTGTCTGTTCTGTGGAATGGAACAAAACACTGTGTCTTGTGGTTTGCTGCAGCATGTTCTGGACTGAAAAGGTTTTGGGGGCTAAAATGCCAGAGTGAGTAGGTAATACTCTGCCACCTCGTGGGGTGAAGGTTGTGTAGCTTACCTTGGTGTGATCTGGATTTGGGGCATTCAGATGCTTTAGGTGCAAGGTGAAAGCATGGAGTTCAGAAGGTAAGAAATGAGAAAATGCACAGGTGGTTGAATGAGTGTTGTGGGAAGATTTGGGAATATGGATGACATGCTTGACAGTCACATGAGCGTGTGTGGGGTAAACAATGGTGGGGACATGATTGATGAGCTTTTACAGAGGGATTCACTGTGGATGGTCGTGTGCTTATACAACTCATCTACAAGATAGACCTGTTCTTTTGGCCTGTGGGGGGTTGACAGCAGTGGTAGATTTTAATGAGTTGTGTTGCATCTATTGGATGTGCTTAGAGTTCAGACCATACTGTAATTGATAGCGTTTAAGAAAACAAACAATTAGTGCTGGACGTAATGCTGCTGTTGTGCTGTTCTTTGGTCAAGAGAAGCTTTGTCAGCGGTTGAATAGAAAAATGTTTACTCTATCTAACTTCTAAACAGTGAAGACTGACCTCGTTCCCCTGGGAAGACTGTATTTGACTGCTTACTTAATGGATCAGGCTCACAAGATGTGATGGAAAACATCCAAAATATATACATTAAAAGCACAAGTATTACTTGGTCAAAATGTACATTGGAATTGCTGTTTTCATTTTTTTTTCTTTTTTTTTTTCAGGATAGTAGAAGCTAAAATGAAAATTTTTGAATACATCTAAATTTTGTTTAACCCTCTAACCATTCAAAGTAAAAAATAATAATAGGCTGAACAGGCTATTCAATACATGCCTGATAAAGTAGTCCTGAAGCAACTAATGGGAAAGTTTGCCTCTTCTGTTGATTTTGCATATTCTGATGTGAAAATGTAACCTAAAATCTGTTGGTCCCCTAGTGATAAGGTATCTCTGAAGGGTAAACCCAAAGGGAATGTTACTTACAATGTTATTTGTTGCCAAGTAAGCTCAGTGTATCTCTGATGTCCACTAAATATGCTAAAACTAATGCTTGGTTTATTTTTTTATAGTAGGGAAGATGTTTCTCCTCTCAAGACATGTAACCATGTGTAATTGGTCTCCAGGTGCTGGCTCTGTGCTGTCAGCTGCTTCCCCAGCCCGTGGCGTCCTTTGTGTCAGAGTTCCCCGGAACACCGTTATTCCTGCTGGTCAGAGGCAAGGCAGTAAAATGAGATCTTAAAATAAGTAAAGAAAGCCCAAATATATATTAAAAGAGGTTTTAATCCAACATGGTTTCTAAATATTAACCATGTACTAGTTTCCAGCCATGACATGCAGTACAGTTAAAAAAATATATATGTACAAAACAATTGAATATAAAAATGAGCCCAGGTCCCCTGAAGTCACAGTGAGTGTCAGTAAAACATGACAAGAGAGAGGACAGAAATATGGGATTTCATACAGGAAAAGGTCCAAAGAACTCCTTCTCAGAAAAGCAAAGAGTATTTATCATGTTTGGAAGCAAACATTTGTTTTGCTTTTATTCCTTCAGTGGTCTGGAAACAGGAGTTGTAGAAGCTGCCTGTCAGACATCTCTGAATCTGGCCAGCACCTTCCCAAGCACCAGCTCGCTGTTAGGTACCGTGCTATTGCCTGTTAGCAGCCAGCTGCTAGCAGGGAATTGGAACCCAAGCGGTCATTTTGTTCCAAATGAAATCTGCCTTTATTGTTCTAGCTCTGTTTTTCATTTACTCTGTTAGTACCATCTGCTCTCATTTTAATGATTTTTGTTAAAGCCACCTGTTCTGGTGCTATATTAATCTTTTTAATGTATACAGGTTTCTTTGTAATAGACCTGATGCCATATTTAAGAAGCATGCCATGCTTTTTCCAAGTAATACATGTTTACATGTGGACGCACGTTTCAAGGTAGGCTGTGCTACCCAAGAAAACATGAACTCATGGAAATTCAGAAGATTTTTCCCTCAAAACATTAGATGAGATAAATTGCCCTTTCAGAGGATAGTAGAGGGAGGGCTGGGAAAATAAATTTTGTTGCAGATGTTCTTTAGTTTGGAGGTTCACTTTTTTGCCTTTTCGCAGTGGGAAGGAAATGTTGCCCTCAGGGCACAGGTATCCTGAGTTTTTCAGATAGTCATCTGTTTTGTGAGCCAGCAGACCAACTGCAGTGCTACTTCTCATCTGAGAACCGGTATTCACAACACAGAGCATGAGATCAGACAGGGCTATCTTGCACACCAATATTTGCAGGCTCTGATGAGCAGATAGTGTTGTTGGATGGTATTTGGCAAGCCTTCTTTACCAGTACATCCAAACATCTATGAGGGCTTCCACACAAATGGTAGGAAGGTGAGAGTAAGTTGATGCCTCTTCTGTTCTACCTTGTATCTTCGGTGAAATTGCAGAAGACAGGAATGTGACCCCATCCAGGCAGCTTCAAAAGTGATAGTGAATGCTCGATGTGCCAGCTAACGTGAGGTACAATTACGCTTTGAGTTTTGTTCTTGTTGCAGATTTCCAGTTGTCATTTCTTGTCAGAGATAGGCAGTAGATATTAATGTATTGAAACCAACATGTTGACTATAATCAATGCCTTGATATGGTTGAGATAGTGGAATGCTCAGACTTTAGATAAAGAAATATTATTAGTTAATCAAGAAAAATATAAATGAAAAAGGCATTCTGGGCCTCTCTTCTTTGGCACAGCAAGAAGTATTAAAGCTGTAAGCGTTAAAGACTTGGAATTAAGAAAACATATTAAAAGCTCTGCTATAAGTTTCAGATACTATGTTCTCATTTACTCAGTACATTGTAGTGCTGAGTAATGAGGGGCAATGGAGAACGGTGGTGTTTTGTTTGGATACGGACCTCTGTGACAGGTTGAAATCTGTAGAATCTGTACTGTAAATCCTTATTTCTCAGAGTGTTTAATGGCATTGGGAATAGCGTCCTTTTCCACATCACTGCCCTATGCTTTGGTGATTCTATGAGCAGTGAAGTGGAAAGAGGATATCGAGGCTGAATTGAGGGAGACGTTTCAATTGGCAGTGCATTCAGCAGAGAGGAAGGTGCTTGATCATCTTCCCTTCATGCTTCGTTGGCGTTTGGCTTTTCAGTCTGAGTCAGAATCAGAGTCCTCATCTGAAATTAATAATAATAATAATAGAAAAACAAACACAACCAAACAAAAAAAATCATAATAATGAAAACATAAACTGGAAGCTGTAGCAGCTTTAGTTCTTGCTGAGAGAGACCTACTGCTTCTCTGTGCCTGCTTTGAAGGATGTGACATATTTAGGAGGAAGCTTTTAAAATTACAGTACTTGCTAACGTGATAGAGCCTGAAATAGTATTTCACAGGACCTGTGAAATGCTGCTGAGAGGCACTTAGACAGTGGCAACACAGAAAACGGTTCCAATGAAAGTCACAAAGATATTGTTAGCATGACCACCAAGAGGAAGTCTGCTTAAGATGTGCTTCCTGTACTAGAATATTGCTCTTTGCTGTGGGTCACGGTTATGCACTGCCAGTTAAACGGATCTGAAAGCCAGAAGCTTTGGGGCATTAAGAAATCCCTGTAGGCCTATAGAGATAGATTTGCCCAAGCTTGAGAATGGGCTTGCAAGAAGCAAGAGATTTCTGGCCTCTGCAGTTGAGTCACAGCATGAACGTGGGTTTTTGTGCTGGAGGAGCAGTGCTGCTGGGCAGAGCCCTTTCTTGGTCACATCACCAACACAAAGCTGCATGACTGCCTGTTTGTAAGTTGATATGTTTCTTTCTCCATCTCCAGGCAAATGACCCAATATTTAGCCCTAATCACCTGATTTTGTTCTGAGGTAATTTCAGTTTGTGGGGAGAAAGTTCTTGTCTTACTAACAGTCTGTTTCCTATGATCTGTTTGCTTACATCTTCTTTCCTTAGTCTCTTTGGCCTAAAGCTTACAAAGCAATTAACAGTCTACTAAAATATCTGGAAATGACTGTTAGCTTTACTGTGTATGAGGGGAAAAATGTCTGCTGCACAGTAACTTCTACAGTTGGATTTAGGGGACTTTGATGGCACAAAATTCATTTAGGGGACGTAGATGGCACAAAACTGTGAGAAACTTAAGATACTAGCAAGCCAAGAATTTTTATAAATAATTAAAATTCCGGTTGTTACATTTTAAGACTGAGTAGCTTCATAATTCAGCCTGCTCAAGGCATAGAAAATTGAGGTAGCCAAGAATGGAAACTCTTTTTACTGTCTGAGTGCTCTTGCTCTCATATGAGGGTGAATAGAGAAGAAAGTCTCATGTTATGTGCTGTATGACCAAAACGGGGAATTTTACCTACCTTCTGACTTGCGCTGTTCAGGGGACTCGGAACTGCCTTGCTTGAGGAAAGTAACCAGGTCATTAAATGTTATGTAGAAATCGATAGCGTACACTATTGTGGCTATAAATCCAAATACCTAAAATAGCAAAATGATATTATCCTTAACAACAGTTCATGTCTATCAATGACAAACCAGAATAAGCTTAAGTGACAAAAGAAAATTTCTTGAGGAAAACTTGGGCTTGATTTTGGCTTGCCCCACTCTAAAAAGATGAGGAAGGGAAAGGCTCTGTGACTGGCTGGCATCAACTAACTGAGAGCTATTTTGGGAGCCTGAGCAGTGATCCCTGCAGGTGCTCTGTCAGGTGTATCCTTAGCCCTTCCCTGGGCTATGTCCCTCTCTGGCTCTGCCCATGTTCTGAGTGTCCTGCGCCAGGTACCACAGGAGTATGTAACCTATGCTGCCACCATCCCAGGGCATCTCTTTACCACTGACAAACCACCTCAGTTTCCCTAAAAATCTTTTTTGTCCTGGGTTGGTGGCAGCATTGGTTACATTTAACTTATTTGCAAGGAGACACATGTCTATTGCAGCATAAATTGGGTTGAGATAAAATGATTCTGGAGTTACCTATTCAATGTCAAAGCAGCAGCTAGGGTAAATGCTATGTTGCACTGTTCCATGGCTAAACAGGGTGACAAAAATTGCAACAAGATCTTTGTTGTGAAATTGTGTATGACCTGGGACTACTAGGTAAAGATTGGGGGCTAACAGTACTGGGTATTGCTCTTCCCTGTCTTCTAATGTCTTTATGCAAATTTTATTTATGATGCATAAATTATTGATGCCTAGAGTCAAGTTGCAAATGGAGAGGCTGTATTTTATTTCTGAACAGAAAATGCTGACAGCGAAGGCTCTTGCCTGGACAGTCCATATCCTGGAGGGTAAAGTGACACTGCTCTTGTTTCAACTCATCCAAGTAAAATTAAACAGTAGAGGCACAAGGTTGAAATTACTTAATTTGGATCATCCTTAGCAGTTACATGTATTATTATTATTTCCCTTTCATTCAAATATTTTTTTCAGGAACCGATAAGCTTTATGTTTATTTTACAGTTTGTAAAATTAAAAAGCAGAATACGTGCCTTCCCAAAGTAGTACAGTTAACTTTGAGCAGCAGTGTTTGGATGCAAACATCAATTTGTCGATTCAAAACCTGTTTTTCTAAATAACTGGCCATTTCTTCCTTGCTTTAGGCAAATTCTTTACTTAGTTAATTGAAGAAGCTTCTACTACTTGTGGTGGAGTCAAAATTTAGTTGTTTTCAATGCATGTGCATATGCAATTCACCAAAATACTTAAGTGGAAAGCTCAGATCTACTTACTCCTGCTGCTTTAGATGCTCCATCGTTGTATTTTGAGACAGCAGCAATTGAAATGGCGAAGTAGATAACAGCAGCGGTGACGCAGCGCAAGAAATCCTGTAAAACAAGCCATCTTGCATTGTCAGATCAGTCATGTAATTTCAAAATACAAACTCCTCTAAGAATCACTTCAAAAATTATAAATGTTTGGTGTTAAGTCACTGGACTTGCCTGGTGCTGAAGTGCAGATTTTTAAATGAAACATGAATGAAATCTTAGCATTAGCTTCTACTCCTACACATGTTGGTATAAAGCCTCCTATTATCACACTTAGACTTTTCTTCAAGGGCTATCTTGTTGTGACATTTCACAGGAGGCATTGCAAAGGCTAATGGAAGAATCATCTGAAATGCCTTAAAAAGTTTCACTTGTAAGCAGAACCGCAGTAGCGAGTGCTCTGCAGGTGTACCACTGCCTATGGGAAGAAGGCAAGCTGAAAACTGCACAAGCATGTGCTTGCTTCTGTACAGAATTAGCCCTGTCTGTAGGAACTCCTCATTCAGGAAATAAACACTTGTAGTGTTAAAACTATCATTTATACTTAGTATGTATACTTGGGACTCCTGCAGCTAGCCTGAAGTGAACGTACTGATTTTTATCATAGAAAATGATAGATTTTTATCATAGTGTTTCTGTAGCTCTGCTGGGCAAGGACCATGCCCTCTAATACAAGCAGTGATGTGCTGGAGCAGCCGTATCTGTGAACTGTGTATTAAATGAAGAACTGTGATTCCTAGGGCATGTGTAAATCATGTGAGTGGAAGAATGGTATCTTGACCTCTGTTCACAATTAGATCTTCTGCCTTTTCAGAACAGATGGATGGATAAGATAACGTCTCAAGAGACAAATTCTACAAGAAACTTGATTCCTCTGGAGTCAGACTGAGGTCAGTTATCTACATTCTGTGGCTGGAGTATATTATAGTAATGGATTTAATAAACATAAATGCCTTTTTTTTCTTAGTTCTGGATGGTGAAATTGAGATTACCATCTCAAAAGCATGCAAACTTCTGTAGTCAGTCACTGCTATTGTTTTATCTACCAAAGGCCTTGCTAACGTTTGTTTTATGCATTAAGAGCTCCCATTAAAATCTCACCAGGGTGAACTTGTGCTAGACTGTATCAAAAGAAAACCCAAATTGATTGGATTAGCGTGCTTTTTTTTGTGTGTACTGCTAGATAAATGTTCCCTTAATAATGTATGTTTGAAGCAACGGAGACATCCAGCGGTCATTGAGCAGTAATTACTTGCAACTGCAAACCTGAAAACTCCCTAATGAGTAGTCAGTGACTGTGTGTGAGCCTCTGCCAAAAAGAGCTGCAGGGCATCCCCACTTAACAAACGTAGTTACCCCTTTGCATGTGGGTATGACTGCATCTGAACAGCACTTACCCGAGAATTTTCAAACATTGTAGTGAAGCGGATGCATTACAGTACAGCGGGACTCAGTTTCTGCATTTGTAAGGATGGCAACATTGGTCAGGCTGATACTATCTGCTTTTGAAAATTCACTGCTAAACCATTTGCCCAGAATCAGGCATAAATTCTGTGCTCTAATAAAACTGTGTTTTGTGTCAACACCTAGAAAGTATATAGTAGAGCAGAGTTTAAAGAATGCTTTGGGACCTTTTGAATGAGAGGTAATATGGACATATTTCTCATAAGAAGGTAAAGTTGGTAGCAGCCAGCCTAAACTCCAGTACAGTCCCTTTTCTGATGTTCCACTGTACAATTAAATCTGTGCTTATATTTCACATTTCACTTACCGTCAAAGGCCAGTAGAGTCCTTTAAACTTCTCATTAAGTTTAGAGGCATAGGCAAAAAAAAGAAACAACGCCAGCAGAAATTCTAGGAGTGGTGCCATCATGAAAGAGGCAGCTAAAGATGCAATATAGCAGATAAAGATGATAAACGACAGCACCTACAGTAAAAGGAAAACACTAGTTATTCGCATGGAAAAGCCTCAGGCAGCTGAGCAGCTTTGAAGTGTTACTCTGCTGGTGATGGCATGTCTTGCTTCCCACTTCTCTTGTACCAGATGAATATTTGTGTTTGTTGAGGAATAAATCTAATGTCATTTATTTCAGTGTGTGTAAAATTAACTTTCCAGACAGCTAGATGCATTTGCACCAATCTGAGTCAATAATTTGCTCTGGATTGTAAGCAACTCTGATAACATAATTCTGAAAATAGAGTGGAACATTGCCAAGCAAACAGAACTTTAAGCTTTCAACTATGACAGTTCTCATTTGAAACACAGATCTTAGTTCAGATAACCCTAAGTAACTCAGCGTTTATAATCTTCTTAGAGTTGAAAGAAAGTAAGTCTTCTGTTGATGGATAGAAAACACCTGAGAATTAGTTATGTGATTTCTGTTCATCTCTGGTTCTTGTTTCCCAGTGTAAACAACAGTCTAGCTAACATATTAAATAAAGACACTTTCTGTAAGCGCTAATTTACACCTGAGCTGCTGTACTCAGCCTTTCCTCTTGGAGGTAAATATCTGCCCTGGGTGCTCAGATATATTTTTGGTCACCATAGCAGTAGACACTGAGTATTACATTAGCAGGATTTTCTCAACTTTAATTCTAAATTGGGAATTTAGAATTCTCACTCATCTAATCCTAAAAATAGACATGTTTTTCCCCTACATGGTACCTCTGAGGGCTTTGGGACCTTGGGACTTTTGGGTTCTCAAAAAGCACAAATGTTTGGACAGAGATGATCAGCGCATTTCCCTCATTAAATTTCATAATTATGGCTTTATTTGATTGTTGTTAGTGTGTGTTCCTATGAACTACCTGTACTTCGATAAATACCTTCATTACATTTGAAAGGTAAGGCATTAATTGCTCCTATGAGGGATCAGTCAATCCTCACGTACATGCATCAGAAGAGCCCATTTATGTACAGTGGGCAAATAAGCAGTTCAGTCCTATTGAAATGATTTGTTAATTTGATAAATTAGCAAGCCTTTATTCTAAATTCTGTAAAAGCAGTTAGTTCTTGACCAGGACCATAGTAACTGGAATATATTGTTTTGATCCATTAGGACTGGGTGGTGAATTTAAAAGGATGTGACAAAGATACTGTATTTATCTTAAAAATGCCTCTCTGCAGTTCTTGTTTCATTAAGTTGTAGAAAAATGGTTCCATTTATTATATAGAGTTCATTTCCACATTGAGGGCTGTTGTCTGTTAATATTTATCCTATTTGTTATTTATCTTACTATTATTTGCTATTGCTTGAATAACCTCTTTGCAGGCTTTTCCAGAGTTTTCATACAGGGAGGGAACTCATTTGATGTATCTTATTCTCTATGCTATTTTATTCCTTTGAATGAAAAGTAATACATACTGTTTGAACAGAAGATGGATATAACAGAACTTGACAAGTGATAGGAGGAGAGAGGACTTTTTCCTCCTTCTTGTCATACAGCCCATTCCTTCCCACCACCCAAGGAATGAGAACAGTAAAAACTCGACTTCAGCTTTGTGAATCCGGTTCACCCACATTTGTGGAACGTAATTTAGACTTGGTTTCAAGTTTTCTAGGTTCAAAAAAATTGCTATGTAGATAGGATATTTATTTCATGTTTATTCTGGTGTTTAAAAAAAAAAATCTCCCTTTTTTCTGGCTAAAGGAAGGTGTGTGATGGCTGTGATCCAGAGAAATACTCAGGGATGAACAACAGCAGGAAGGAGATGCGTTCAGGGTAGGTCCAACCAACGAAAACCCTTTCAACATCAGAAAGCTAGACCTGGCCTACACTTTGCAGATCCCTTTTGAGAGAATTAAATGCATTAAATGTTAAATAATACATCATATGACAGCAGTGAGGAGAGGTAAAGAAGCAAATTTCAGATCTGTAAGTTCATGAAGGACAGCAGAGATGACTTTGATCTCGGTTCCGTTTGATAAGGTAACTCCTGTGCTGCCTTTAAACAGTGAAAAAGATTTTCTGTCAGAAGCATTAATTATTAGGTAAAACAAAGGGCCTTTTGTGTTCTCTTAAGATCAGCCTTATGGTAATTTGTGTAATTTGAGGTTCCCATGCTCTTCCCCTCACCCTGGTGGCCCTGAGCAGGTCTGCAGCAGTTTGAAGCACTCTACACAAGGGCCCCAGGTGCTGCAACACAGCTCAGGAGACAGACCATGTTTCATGTCAAGAGCATGCCAAGGGGATTTTCCCAGCTCCTCTGTGCTGGTGTGATGACAGTATTCCTGTTTGGGATAAAAATAAGCTGCTGAACAGATGAAATGATCAGCCTGAGCGTTCTGGCTTTCTAATTTGGTCCCATCCAAAGAAGATGGCATCTGGAGAAGTATTAGTTGTCTATTATAACATCTAGTCAGTTGGCTAGTTACTTGCTCACGCAAATCCCTTAGTTCTTGATAGAATCGGAGCAATCTCCTCCTGCCTGTTCCTTAACCCTGATGCATGGTAATCGTGTTCCCAGCTCAACCACCACAATGACTGCTGGTTGGGGTCCAGCCACTCAGAGCTTTCCATGCCTTACCCTACTTGTCAGCATCCTATCGTGCACAGGATGGACATGTCAGGGCTGGAATAAAAACCCTTGAATTGCAAGAGTTCCCTTGATTTCAGTAGTTATTGATGATAATAGTAAAAGGGAATGAATCCAACACAAAGAGTGGTAATTGCTTCTCTATTCATTCCTTGTTTTAGTGGTGTTCAGAGCCTGAAAAGGTCTGAGGAGCATTTTATATATTAGTACATAAGTGAAATACCCACCCACCCACAAAATACTGGATCAGCTTTTGAAAATGAAGGTTTGATAGACAGTATTTTTAGATGTGAGAGCCTTCAAGGAGGTGAGGCTGGAAGGCACTTGGAGGGAAGCAACAAGGCTTGGGAAGAAAAAATGAAACGAGGAAGAAGGTGCCTGATGGCTCTGTCAGGTGGTGGCTGCAGTGCTGCAGCTTCGTCTTTGGCTTTCTTGCTTGGTTTGTCTGGTGGTTATGTCAGAGCCCTGACATGGATATTAACGCCAGATCTGCTCTGTAACTTGGGGACAGTTCTACATAATGCAAGAGCACACAAAGCTGTCAGCTTTTGACTTGTGTTTCTCATTTCTCTTCTTGTAGAGCTCATTTCCCCTTCTGATGGGTGGAGTGCACGGACTCCCTCAGCAATATCCTAATAATATTGTTATCTAAGACTTTTTTTCTGTTTTCTGAAATATAAAAATTAGTAGGTATCTTGTTACTATCTGACTTTTTAATTACAGTGTTAGTAAGTGAAGCATTTGATACCATCTGAAAACTTGATAACTTCAAAATATACTTCTCTTCCCCCAGTAAAAACACTGACGGGCCAGTTTGTACCCCAAACTAATGAACACCTATTTATATACTTCTCCAGATTTCAAGTCTTCGAGACAAATATCTAGCAAACTGAAAGTTGCTCTAAAATGACTACCTCAAAGCAGCATGCAGAATGTTGCCTGACCTCTCTAAAGAATGCCAAATGATCCAGTGAATGTCACGCTTGCTTCACACTTTTTTTTAACTGAAGTTGCACTTTTAAACATTCATTTCAGAGAGGTCATTTCTCTAACAGCTTTATGTCTGCTAAAAAAAGAGAGGAAGTTTGTGAGGCTCAATGCAGTTGCAAGTTTATTTCTAGCACTTTCAGATTCAGGAAAGCACTGCTGCTTTGGGGGATGAGAAAGGAGGAGCGTTTTATCAATTGCGTTAATTTGTATTTACATAGGGGTTTTTCTTTTGCTCCTGGGATTACATCCTTGTGATTGATAGCAGTTCAGGAGTCGGAGTTGTTCCTGCCCTCCTGCTGAAAGGTTAGTGTGATCCTTGCCACCTTTGCTGTGGAGGAATACTTGGAGGCAAAAAGCTCTTGTTCAGCAAAGGACAGAACAAGATCCTTTCATGCTCTGGCAGTGGTATGAATATAAAAAGTCTTGTCAAAAGAAGAGGCTCAGTTTTTCACTAAGCACCATTTTTTGTGGGAACGTACCCAGTTAATGAAAAATATAGTTAAATACAACTTTTTAAAAAAGGAACTCTTGGTATTGTAGTTGACACAGTAAACTTCTCCCATGCAATATTTACTTAATAGCGTGTTTCTGGGCTTCTTAAACTGGCCGGACACTATTACTTTATCGCACAACCAGCTTTCAGTGGAAGGTGGAAAATAAAATTACTTAGTGCGATTAAAGCAACGTGCTCCTTAAGGGAAGACGGCTGAAGTGCTGAGGTCACAGGCAGGATGTGAAGGCGTTTGTCTCCCCTGTGCACAGAGAACAGACCCACTCCAGCCCATGGGGGATGACACGGATGCCAGGAAACAGCTTACATCATTGTACACAACTACACACGCCCTGCTGTACTTTACTCGCTGCTCTGTGTGGCCAAATGCATGCTGTTCATTTCCCTCTCCACAGAAAAGAACAGGTTTGCTTAAATAGTTTAAAAAGTGGCTAGCAGTGATGTCTTTTGGACAACTGTGTATTTTGTTATTGTTCACTAGCAGAGAGGGAAAGATATCTTAGGGGTCTCTACAGTTGGGTTACTTCATGTTCCTTGTGGAGCCACCTTGGTTCTTGGTTGACCCAGAGTTAGTGGCAGGGGTCGCCTGGCTACAGACCCATTGAAAGTCACAGGGCTTGCCTTCAAGGGAGGCTTTATACAGAGAAGCTGGAAATTTCAGTTATGAAGTGCAGTTCAGAGAAGAATGAAAAGATAAAAGAAGAAAAGACAGACAGGAAAAGAAGAAAATAAAAACAGATAAAACAATTTCTACATCCTTTGTGTTGTCACAAGGGTGACACAGGACAACCTTATGTAGTTATATTTTTATTACGCTATTTGTAATGCCATTGCATACTGGCTTCTAGGGTATGAGCATGGCTGTTCAATGGTTCCAACATAAGACAGAGGGAACTGGAAAATAGGCCTCTTATGGAGGAGGTGAACATGGATGATGTGTTGGCTTTCAGGATGGCAACTTGAATATTAAGGAAAAATTAACAGCTTAAAATTAGTTTTGAAGTATATAGAAGATATGGTATGGGGAGAAAATAGAAAGGAAAATAAAAATAACCTTGTCAGAGAGAGTGGTGATTAGAAAACAGTGGAGTCGGACAGCATAAACAGGATCAGGAGAGAAATAGCAAAGCTTATATATGCATTTGATGTTGCTGTTCCTTTGTGGCTGTGTAGCTATCCCAGATGGAATAAAAAATTCATACGGTAGGAAGATCAAAAGGAAAAGGAGCAGGGGGAAAAACAACTTCCTTCTCTGAATAAAATTTGAGATGATAATTAAGCTTCTAGCTGTAATTAGTTTCATCACCAGTGTAACTTGTTCTAGAGGAAGTGCCAGAATGCCCAGATTTGGTAGCCCACAGAGCAGCTGACATGAAAGACTGAATGCTGACAGTGTTTGGGTGCACTTTCACTTCATAGAAGAATGTGTGCAAATGTTATTTTAGGAACATTTTAAAATGTTTTTTAAAAGCCAGCTCTAGCAGTTTCCTTCCCTCTGAGCTCCTCAGTCCTGCCCGCTGGGCTCCGTTTCGGAGGTCCGTGCAGCTCTCCTCCAGGACGCCCCAGAGCTCGTGGTACCAGTGCTGCGCGTGTGGCAGGCCGTGAGGCTCATTCCGTTTCCTTGGCTGTGTTCTGTGAAGGCTGGGGGCTTGCTTTCTCCAAGAAAGGCCACATTGTCTTCTGTGTCTACCAAGACCTCAAATGGTGCAAATTAAGGGAGTAGGAGTGGTTGAATGTGGCAGTTGTCTGAATTCATAAAGTCTGTCAGTTTGCTATAATTTATGATAGCTGAACTGATCAGACATATACATTGGACAAAACAAGACAATTTAATGAAGTTAATGCCACCAAGTGCGCTATCAGCAAGGTCACTGGGCTGAAGGAATTTGCTGAAGCCCAATTCTGTTCCTTTGCAGCCATAGACTGAAAAGAAGTATAGCCATCTACCCCAGATACGTTTGCTAGTTGCTTCTTTGCTTTGGTGGTATGATACTTTTCAGATTTTTTTTTTTGATGTTGAAACAAAATTATTTGGCATTTTCAGTAGTTGAACAAAGAACCCTCTGAACTACCTACAGGGGTGCTAATATTTGCATGTCCTTATTGACTGAGAAATAAAGTGCATTTCTTGTGACTTGCCAAGCTGCTGAATAATAATGACAGAGATTCAGTAGCCATAATGAGAAACCCATTTTGTTTCTGAATAAAAGATGCTGTTCAAAATCTGCATCCCACAAATACAATTTACATGCATTTATGCAGGACCTCACCCAACCCTAGTACTGTCAAAGAGGAGGAATCAGACATTTAATGCAACAAATGGAAAGCTAAAGGTGAAACACAGATTTAAACTATGATAGATTTAACTTGGACTCATCTTCAAATATCTGGCACTGTATTTCTTTAATTGTATACAGACTGGAATTTTTTCAGGGGTCTGCGTTGTTTTCAGGGATTTCTTCTGGCAAAGCTGATGCTATTGGAGAGAAACTACTGCTGCCTCCCCTCCGCCAAGAAACGTCATCCTAAACATGTGGGCCGGCCTTCAAGGAGCTCACAGAAAGCTTACACTGCAGCTTCGACAGATGGATCTTAGAGCTGCTTTCAGCCTGCCAAACCCTCAGGAAGCCCTAAATGGCCTTACAAAGGATAAATCCCTATTGTGTCAGGACACAGCAGTTTTTATGACTTTGAAGAGGCATAATCAGTACTTCTCTCTGTCAACAGGAGGGTAAGTCTGATCCCATGACCAGAACAGTATTCCTCAAATATGTCACCAATCAGAAATGCTAAAAAGCCAGGCACCCTGAAAGTCATCATTTGCTGGCTGTGAAGTTGTATGAGGAGTTCCAGTACATGTCATAGTGCATAACAAAAATAGGTGCCAAAGGAGCAAAGTTGGTTGGGCTTTGGTATCGTCTAAATGTGTTTCTTGTCAGCTACAGATGCTGTATGAATAGGGAGCAGGGGTACATGGAGTTTTAAGGCTTCCCAGCAGAGCTAACAAGCCCTGTGACTTGTGGCTACCCAGCCCCAGTCGTGGATTCCCCACTGCAGAAATCGTCCTCACTTCCTGAATGAGGAGGCTCCTCTCAACACCAGTCCTCTGGGGCCAGGTTGCTTCCCCTCACTGCCTGCCCCAGGACTGTGCCCACAGACCAAAGGTTCACCGGAGCTGATGGGGAAGGGCTGCCTGGCCCCTTGCCATCACCATGATGTAGGGCAGCCAGGAGCCTGTCTGTGCTGCTGGCCTTTTTCTTTCTCTTGTTTGAATTGCCTTATTTCCTCCTCTGGGCTAGCACAGTGGATAGCCACAGACGTTACAGATCTTAACCAGTGCTCTGCATACTGATTGCTGGTTTGGGCAGTCCTGGTATTTGGCTACCTGCTGTAAAAACTGTTAAACTCCTGCTAAAATTACAGAAAATTTTGTGTTTGGAAATTGAGAAATTTAAATGATGCTAAAAGTCATTTCAATCATTTAACTTTCAGTTTAACTTTTGGTTCCTAAATACCCACTACCCATGTGGGTATATTCCCTCTTTGGTTGCCAGCTGAGAACTGTTCATCTGTCAGGCTTTCTGGTGTTTTACTTGCTGGTGTAACACTTGAAGACCTTTACAGGCAAAGGCCTGTAATTACTGCTAGCCCAGACCTCACAACTTGACCCTAAGGAAAACCCCAGGGTAGTTCTAGGGGAGCAGTTTTTTCTGTAAACTTGTTCTTTATTATTCGGTCTGTTAACAGTAAATGACTCCCTTTGGGTAAGGCACTGTGTCCTGGGCGATCAGGGACAAACAGGGCTTTGGGGGGAGCTCAGGACCGAAGGCTAGAGGCTGCAATCCCCTGCAGAAGGGCACTCATTAATTACCGTGTTAGATCCGAACCTAGCAGCGCAGGCTGCCCCGTGCCCTGTGCTAGCGCCAGCAGTTACTGCACGTAGCCGGGCACTGTGGTGCCTGGGTGCACCGTGCAAAGGGGGCAGAATGAAAAAAACCGCACAGGGTGCCGCTCCGGCCCCTCTCCCAGTTCCCCACCGGGCTCTGCCTGCACCGGGACCGCGGCACCCCGCAGGCTGCAGCCCCCCCCGGCCCCTGCTGTCTGTCCCACGGCCCTTACCGACTCGGCGAGCAGCAGCTGCCCCTTACGGGAGCCGAGGAATTCCCGCGGCGGCAGGAGCGAGCGCAGCCCCGGCGGGGCGGCGGCCTCGGCCCCCGGCTCGGGCTCCTCCATGGCTGCGGTGGCCGCGGGCTGGCGACGAGGAGCACGGGCGGCTCCGTCTGGTGCCTGTTCTTTTCTTTTTCTTTCTTTCTTTTTTTTTTTTTTTTGAAGGAGGGAAGCGGAAATCGTGACAATGCGGAAACGTGAAAAAAAAAGTTTCAGCATCCCCAAATCTGAGGGGTGGGGGCCCCCGGGGGGGCGGGATCCGCCGGCTGACCCGCGGCGGCTGGGGGAGGGAGCCTGAGGGGGCAGCGCCCCCCTCAGCACCTCGGACGCCCCCCCCCCAAAACCTCCCCTCAGCACCTCGTCCATCCCGGCTTCACCTCCCTCCTGCACTCCTGATGTTTTTACTCCTGCGCTGGGTGAGCCAGGCGGCCTCTCCCTGCAGCTTGGTACCTCACCAAGCGTTCTGCTGCAAGTCAGTTCCCTTTCCGCAGCACAGGGACTTTTATTCGTTTGCTTTTGGCTGTTGCACTGCATCTGCTTTGAAACTCTCCCTCACACAGGTGCTTGTCCTTTAATTTGAATGCTCAGATTTGCTCAGATGTTGCCTAAATTTATGATTGGCTTCCTGAGCATAAAATCAGTTGTAGCAGCAACCCTCACACACTGTAATAATTTGTGACGAAAGACACAAACTTCATTTTATCTGCTATCTTCATTGCACGTTAACACCGCAGCAACACTGCAATTGCTACAGAAGACTTACTTCCAACGCTATTACAAACATAAAAATGAAAATTCAGGGATCAAAAGGTCTCAGCAACAAAACATTCACAGAGCCTGATGCTCACCACCTAGGAGGTGGATTTGTGGAATGGGGAACATAACTAAGGATGAAAAAAATCTGTTCCTAAGATGTTTGCTGATAACTTCTACTTTCAATACACTTAACAAATAACGTGAAATATTGCATTCAGGGCCATTTGTAAATCTTTTTATTACAGAAAGACAATTATGAAATTAATTTTCATCTGGATGAAGATGTAGTTAAGTTTAGAAAAACACAAGGCAATTCTCTGTGAAGTATAAACTGGTAAAATTGCAACACTGAAACTATATATAGATGTGATAATACTTATGAACAATACTTGCAAAAAAGTGTAAACAAATGCACAGGAAATTCAAAGGTAAACACATGAAAATACAAATTCTTTAAAAGACAACAGTAAATCATCAGTTAATAAATTCTTCTTTTGCTAAAATATTAATCTTATTTTGCAGGATCATTCCTTTCTCTTGGTCCACTAATGCTAATCTTCTGGAAAAGAAGAACTGCATCAACAACACAGAGAACAAGCAATATAAAACCAAGCACCTGCAAAAATAACAATGATAACATTAGTTTTCTCTTAGAACTTCTACCTTTTAGTGTAGTGACTCATCTGCTGTTCCTCAAAGATGCAGTAATTGCATCATCCCAAGGTAATTCTGGCCTTCTAAATCCGTGTGTGATTTGAGACAGCTGATAAATTAGGTATTTAAATCCCGTCAACCTTTCAGCAGCCTACACCGTCTTTGTCTGATGTTTGTCTCAAGAGCTAAAAAAGACGTGTTCTCCTTGAAAGCAAAGCTAATGATGTTGCATTAAGCAAGACAATGCTTTTATCCAAAAAGAAAATCATTTTGTGTCTTTAACAACTGTCTAACTTCTGGCCCAGAGCAAAGTCAGCATTTGTAGAAACAAGTCTAGAAGTAAAGTGATAGTGCTTCTCTTGTCAGGAACGCTGAACTGGAAACATTTGAAATCGAAGGAAATGTACATCCATGTTTAAAAATACAGCTTTGGGCAGGCAGCTGGAAAAGGGTGTTTGCAGAACAACTGTGCAGTTAACTTTCTCAGTCCTTGCCTTTCAGTCTGATTCCACACTTTCTTTTAATTCAAGCATGTTTTAAAACTGAATTGTCTCATCAGCAGAGTAATGCTAAGGCAAGCTTTTTCTGGAAAGCATAGTTCAAGACAGTTTGTGCCCAAGGAATATAAGCCTAAGGGCTTTCTCCCAGTATTGAGGACGTCATGCATTCTGCCCAAACTTGTTTTCCAAGCTATCTGATTGGAAGGTCTTCTGCTTCCAACTTAACTTTAATTCATGTTCATCTTGTAACTGAGAATATAAATTATATTCTACCATAGTCTGTCAATTTATCATGAAATCTTTTTGCTTTGGTTGTCAGTTATCAGCACCAATGAGGACAACAGCTTCGCATCCCTGTGACTCTTAGGCTGATTTTGAAAAACTCAGGTGGCAAGTTCTGTTCATTATTATTTTATTTTTGGTTGCTCATCACACATTCTAACTTGAGTTGTATTTTGGGAAACTGATTGAAGTTTATTCAAAACTGATTTTTTCCCCTCACTGCTAGTTAGTGCTCATTTTTTTTTTAGCTTTCCTTCAAATTAATAATACCAGTTGCTTAAGATAGTAAACTGGTTTGATCATAAGTATGAAAAAGTCTTCATAGTATGAAAAGACCTTTTCAAGTGCCATAATTTCTCAGGTTGTCAGAAAAAATAATATACGGTTCACAAGGTAAGTACCAGTGTATCTGATAAAAAGTTTCAACCCTTTTTAGTAAGATAGCAGGCATTTCCTCTTAAATCCTGTAACCACACTGGATAATCCAAGAACAACTATGGATTCTCCCACCTAGAATTTCTAACTGTTGAAGTAAATGCAGTTTACTCACATTAGTTAAACTAACTGTTTACTACTTCTACACAGTAGTTCCTAAATCCACTAAAGTCTTTGAATTACTTGATTTGGGGATTAAGTGAGATAAATTGATGTGCATTCACATCTGTCTGTGACTGGTTTTCCATAAGAGAGTTATTTTCGTGGTCTTATCAAAACATAAGGATACCAAATCATGTCGATTTTAAGAATCAAAATTCATTAATATTTTCCTACTTACTCCTCCAGCCAGTGTCACTTTGTTGGTCTTGATTATTACTGCAAACAGGCACACAATTAGGAGGAACACAGCTGCTATCACTGAGTTGAAAATATCCTGAAAAAGGCAGTGGAAGCAAAATATTGTGAAATATACATCTGAAGAAGAATGTGAATAGCTCCCAGTATGGTACAAGTAGTAAAAAGCCGTTTTACTGTGACAAGTTTTACTGTGACAATAGGATTAAACCCGTGTAAGATCAACACTGACACCCAGTGGCTTGATGTTAAAAGAGCATTCGTGACAGAACATCCTCATTTTACCTGTCTTCACTTCTTTTTTTTTTTTTTTGGCAGTCGAATTTACGCAAATTCTCTGTTGCAAGTCTATCTACTCCATAGACTAAAACAGTAAGCAATTTTTTTTTTTTTTTTTTAAAGAAAAAGGATGTAAATGGAAAACTCGTTAATACTTAATGAAAGTGTGTATTTAATTTGTCATGTGAAAGATGAAATGTGCAGTATTATAAAGTTTAGCAAATGATACCACAGGAGGAACTGTTTTAAAAAAAAAAAAAACAACGAAAAAAAACAACAAACCCCTACGTTAACTGATACAAACCTAGCTCTTTAGAAGTCTGTGCAAGAGAACACAACAGTCGCTGTTGGGCAAAACTGACTCACCAATGAAATACTATTTTCCCTTTAACTTCATAAAACAAGGACTGCATTAACCCTGCAACTGAACTCTCTGAAAAAGAAGACTTATGTGCGTAGTTATTCAAGATTACAACACACATAAAATAGGCTTCATCTCGAACGCGAAATGATACTCACAGCCAAAGGCCAAAATAGCCAGGTCATCTTTTTGTCTAGTTTTAGCAAATACAGTAGAAAGAACAACAACGTGATGATAACTTCCATAATCGCAAGCGCTGTATACGCTTCGTGGGCTCTCGAGGCAACGAAGCAGACGAACGCTACGAAGGCCACCAGCTGCGAGAAGAGAAGGGATGAGAGGAGAGGCCGACCCCTGAGCAGCCCCGCAGCGAGCTCTCACCGCAGGGCTCCTCAGGTACCGGGGGAGCCTAAGGGGACGGAGTTCGCCCGCCCCGCCTTCCCTACCATGCGGCCGAGCTTCAGGGCGCCCCGCGGGGAGCGGGCGAAGCCGGCATCCACCGCCGCCGCCATGGCGCAGGGGCCGCGCTGGGCGTTGTCGTGCCGCGATCCGCCCGGCGGGGAACCCCAACGGCCCCGCTCCGCCCCGCCCCGCCCGGCGCCCGGAAGCGGTGGCGGCGGGGTTGTAGCGCGGCGGCGGCGGGGATGGGCGATGTGGCGGCTGAGCGCGGCCTGGGCGCTGCGCGGGGCCCGGGGGCGGCGCGGCCTCAGGAGCGGCCCAGCGGGCGCGGCCTATCCCGGCAGGGCGGCGGCAGCGGCAGCGGCGGCGGCGGCGAGCTCCTCGGCGGCAGGCCCGGCGCTGCGCGGCCGGCCCGGTCCCCGCTGCGGTGGCGACTGTAAATCGGGGGGGGGGCAGGGGCAGGGGCAGGTCCGGTGCGATAAACGAGGTGCGGGGTGAGAGGGGGAAGTGGAAGGCGTTTCTCAGTTTCATTTATTTACTAGTTTTAAATTCTGTGTCACCAGTTATGTTGGTAAAAGCAGCTGCCAGGTCCCTTAACAGGCAGCAGTGACGTTCTCCTTAGTCTGTCTGTGTGCCCAGAGGGCCCTTTCCTTCCATCTTGTGTGCCACGGCTTTTGTGGCCCCTGACTGGCCTTCAGCCAGCGCATCGGTGTTCCCTGGTGCTCGCTGTTTTTGTTGCTGTTGTTTGTTTGCATTGGTTAAGGGCTAGTAACGTCGGTACTGTTTGCATAGATTTTTATCGTGTTGGAAGTATCCTAAAGTCTTCATTCTTATCAAGCCCGTGAAGATCTGGGGCCTCACACTGTGACCCCACAGCAAGTAGAAACTACCTGAGGAGCCCAGTGTAGCAGATGTGTGCTGAAATGGTGCAGGTGCTCACTGTGTGACTCCAGTGTTAAAGGCAATGGAGAACTTAAGCTAAAACTGTGTCACTGTATGCTACGGTCTGTTACATGGTCAAATGATTATCCAAAACCTTGAAGATTTGTAGTTTTGCAAGCGTTCATGTTAGCCAGCAGAGAACCCAAAAACTTAGTGGAAGAGCTCACAGTAAGAGGCTGAGTATAGATACAAATTATGAAGATCTTGGTGTAACTCTTTTTTTTTTTCCCATTTTAGATAAACATCTCATAAAAGGAGATGATAAGAAGACTGTTGTAAGTCTTTGCTTTTTGCTTTTTTTTTTTTTTCAGAAACACTTTGTAAAATGTTTAACCTCTTGTTTTTTATAAGTGTATGTATATTGGCAACCATTAAATGTGTCTGTTCGTTGACCAATCTCCAGATGATGGATCCATTACTGTGTCTGTTATCTTTACAGATAAATGTGAAGACCTAATGCAGGTTTATATCTGTAAAGATAACAGAAACTGTAAACCTAAAATGCAGGTTTACATTTATCTGTTAGTTGCAGTACAGTTGCGAAGGATTTGTGTAAGTGCAGGGAATTGCTGAAGGGACAAGTTGCGGTTTGAGGTTGGGTGTTCTGTGTGTAGCATAGCAGTTGCTCTGTACTAGTCTGTGAGCTTTTTTTTTTTTCTTGTTTTAGTTTTGTAAATTTTAGTGCCCAAATTTTAAACGTGTAGGTTCCTAAAAGTACTAAGTTTATAAATCAATTTTTAAGAAATCTATGTAATGGATACTGAAATTATTACTTCACTTGGCATTTATTTTAAGTTGAAAGTGAAGTTTAAGTCTCTGAGGTTGAGGTGTGGCGGGTGGTGCAGTGGGAATGTGGGATGAGCAGCAGCGGGCGACCCCCTGAAGCCCTTAGGGCCATGGGGAGGAGATGGGAAGTGGCTGCATGTGGAGGGCAGTGGAAGGTGGGAACACAGGCAGGCAGCTGGTTATGTGGGGCGAGGGGCAAAGAGTAAGCTGCCCCCTGCATTGTAGAGAGGAATGGCTGGCATATGTACTATGGGGAGAGGAAAAAGTGGTGGTCTCTGCGGAGCCACCAAATCCAAACTGATGCCTAATGTAGTTCTATAAAGTAACCTATTGATTTTGTAAGGCGATAGTATACTTTGTATGGAAAAGTACATTTTGACCTATGGCGTTTACTTCTTTGCAATAACACCGTTTTTAAAGGTGGTACTATTTTTCATCAGATATGTATCGAGGGGAACATTGCAAGTGGAAAAACAACGTGTCTGGATTATTTTGCACAGACTACTAATATTGAGGTACTGGATTTGCATTTCTTTATTTATATAATGAAGCGTTTGCTTGTCTTGACAAAATTGACAGTTAACTTAGAACTGTTGCTTCTTAGGCTATGGAGAAAGGAGTCGCATGTTGTGAGACTGTGTACTTACTACTGCAAATACTTCAGTGTTTATAGTCAAGTTGTAGAAGAGACTTTTAGATCACGTGTAATATAGCACTTGATGCTGAAATATCAATAAAACTTGTAGATTAGAGTTTGTACCTCTGTAGACAGCAGCCCACATGGGTTGGGCATGTTTGCTTATATGCTATTTCTTGTAATTAAAAAAGAAATCTTACATTTGTTTTGTAAAAAGCAAAGACATAATAGTAATGATGTAAAAATATCGATGTCACATAAGAGATTCCAGTAAATAGATTAAAAAAATACATTTGTCATATTTGTTCCTGGGAATTGCATAGACCAATATTGAATTTGTTTTCATATTGCTTAGAGCAGGATTAAGGGAAGGCTGGGCTTACTGTCTTTTAAACAAAATTTGAGATCAAACCTCAGTAAACAGTTGCTTTTGTGTATGTCAGGTGTTCATACTTTTTCCAGAGGACCTGGGAATACATTTTGTAAAAGGATTCCACATAAAAATGCTTGGCTTCCAGATGTTATTTGTAATGATCCTATGGAATAAATAACTATTAACCAAAAAGATAGCAAACATTAATTTGCTTGTAGTGCAACATTCTATAAAAACTCAATTAATCTCCCAGGTTATCAGATTTTCTGGTTCTACAGTACTCCAGCTGTTTTAGACCCTTTGTGAACGATATGAGTCTCTTGTGATTTTACCTGCTCTAGTTGAAAGCTTTTTCTGATTATTTTTAAACATTATAGAAGTTTTGAATGCATGTTGACTTCTAGATCACAATAGTAAACCTGAAACTAATACAATGGCGTTCTCATCTTCTCTCGCTTTGCTAAGAAGCGTTATTCTCTGGGAAATCAATTTATGAAGGAAAAAGCAGGTCATGGAAATGCGGTTGGTACTCAGCTAGCTGTTCTTTCCCCTACCTCATATTGATAAATGACTTGAAAAGTGAAATTACATCTGGGCCTGTAATCAATCCAGTGTTAAATTTTGAAGATTTAAAAATAATAAAAAGATCACGATAAGAAATTATATTTGTCTTTTTTTTTTAACAGTGTTCATTGCTATATTTTGTGTTCAGGATTCAGTGCTCTTTATTAAAGTGGGATGAACTTTTCAGTATGTGTCCTGAATACGCTGACTTACCAAACGAATATTCATTAAAAGTAGTTGTAGACTTGTAGGGTCAAGTAAGTATTTTAGATCTAAAGTATGTTTAACACGGATTTTTTTTTTTTTTAATAAGGTCTTGACAGAACCAGTGAATAAATGGAGGAACGTTCGTGGTCATAATATCCTGGTAAGTGATAGAAACAGATTGCACAGTTATAATAACTATTCTTTGTAGAAATATGCAAATGAGGACTTCTTACCAGTTAGTAAAACTGCTATGAAAGGTGTGGCTGTGATTCCATACAGCAAAAAATAAAGCTCTATGATGCAAAAATCACTTTTACTGTGATTAAGACATACATATAGTAGACGTTGAATATTAAGTGTTGTTTCAGCAGGGATTGTAAATTTTTATCTTTGTGTAGCTGAGTGATGAGGGACAATGTACTCACAGATTGCTTGCTTTCAAAACACTGTGATGCTGCTAAGGGAGTATGACTTGGCAGCATAAAAGGGGTTGTAGGTAGAGGTCCAGACATAATACTGGATTATATGCATTTTTTTACTGGGTGCAAACTGAAGAATTTCACAGAAAGCCCCTACTGTGACAGGTGTATTTAAAGCGAATTACATGTATTTCAAAGAAGGGAAGAATGTCTTTGCTATTAATCTGCCTCAGATAACGAGAGGTGGATTTCATCAGTTAGTATTGTTAGACTGCTAAGGATACAAAATCTAGTTCTGGGAGTGGAGAGTTTCTGCTCTGTTCAGGGTGGTTACCACTTGTAACCATTCTCGGTGGGTAAGTCACTTGGTCACGTTTATGCCCTGAGACAGGGCTCTGACTATATCCACAGATACACTTTTGTTGGAATGGCTGAAGTGATTTGTGATGTCAGCCTTCCTTGCTTGCATGATGACCTCCATTGCAAAAATCTTATTCCTGACCAAGATCTGTGCTCAAGCTCATCTGGAATTTGCTGTCAACACAACATTGAGTATATACCCTAAGCCACATGTGCTTAAACATGTATTTGTTACTGTTACTGCTTGTGTAGGTCCTGAGGAAAAGTTCATTCCCCTGTGAGGATTTGCTGATGCTGTGCTTGATTGTTACTAGCAAAAGAGTGAGGCCTGTTTGGTTGTGTCTCATCTCATCCCAGCGATCTGTGTACTTCAAATTAGTTTTTCATTCTGATTGTGAACAGGAAGGAGGTCAGATTTATGGACTGAAGCCATGCTACTTCAGTGGATACACTGAAAGATGCTTTATTTCAAGTCAGATCTTTTAACTGCATTGCAGGAGGGACTGGTGCTTGTAAATGTTGGGGGGAATTCAAGCAGTGAGAAGGAGAATCTGAGAAATCTCAGAAAGCAATCTGAGAAACGCTTTGAGGATCCCCTGGGGGGAAAAAAGTTGTAAGGGTCTGTATTAAAAGACATCTTTTCTGAGGCCTGAGGCATGCTTACTGGAACCATATACGTGTGTCTGGATGGACTGGGTATTAAGAGAGTCTGCCACTGCACAAAAATACAGTAGCAGATATGTTTTTCATTAGTATAGATATTGCTGTAGTGCATAGTTTTGAAATACACAATTTCAATTTTTTGTTGTTCAACCTTAACAACAATAACAAACAAAAAACACAAAACAAAAAAAACACTTCTGTCTTGCTTCTATCTCTAACCCCAGGGCTTAATGTACCAAGATGCGTCCAGATGGGGGATAACGTTACAGACTTACATACAGCTTACAATGTTGGAGCAGCATACTAGACCAATGGTAAATAAGCATGTTTTTCTTTTAACTTAAAGAACTTCACTTATGAAACAGTTGGTAAGATGTGGTTATGAGGAATAAATATTTATTTTAATCTTGTATCTGAAAATTAGGATTCTCTGTGTAGTCTTTGTTCCTGCAGAGCGTATGCATTTTTGATACAAAGATACTGTTGTTATGCTCTATACATGCTCCAGAAGGGTGAAACACCTGCTTCCTATCTGCTCTGATCCTTTGCTTCCCAAAATTAATACTGCTTCTTTTGCATCACCCTTTAAGAGCTAGACTTGAAACAATAGCTTCATCACATGCTAATGACTTGTCTGTACTGATCTCTATGTAAACGTAGCTATTTCAAACCTTTGGCATGTTTTAATTAATAATAAAGATGTTCCATTGCTGTCTAGCACAAATTTAGCTATTGTTTCTCATGTTTATCCAAAATACTTCCACTCAAATTTTATCTGTTGCTTCACTTCAGATCGTTTATGCCCTTTTTTCTTTTATCTTCTTTTTATTTGTTAACTATTTTATACCAGTGCTTTTCTGTTTTTCCAGAATGATAAAAATCTCATTCTGTTATAGAAAAAGCTCATAAAAAACTTCTTAAGGATTGCCCAGCATTTTAGTCTGTACTTTGCTGCCACTTGAACCTTGCTGAAACAACTGATGATTCCATGGTGATTAACATGCAGAATACCTGATTGGAAAGAGCACTTCCAGGATTGCATTGCTCTGCATGAATCAGAACCTCAGAGAATCTGTCTTCTCCAAAATGGAGGGAGCGCTGTTTGAACACATGCAAGAGTGGCTAAGGCAACCGTTCTATGTCAGTGATTTCTTTGGCATCTGGGGGAGTAGAACACTTCAGACAGCTTTAAAGTTCTGCTTTCTTGCTACAATTTTTCTGATGTAAGCTCTGTGCTATTGAGACAGTAACAAACTTCAAGATGGCAGCAATTCAGGTAGCAATGGTTTTTGTTGCTCTGTAAGTCCTAAGTGGATTGCTGCTTATTTTGCATTTCAGCTGCTGTGTTGAGTACTTCTGTACCTATCTTGAAACTTGCATTTGAATAAAATTTAATTACATAGGTGTTTCACAATGTAATGACCACAAATAAGATTATTTACACTTGGTTTCTGTGTTCCCCTTCCCCAGTGATTTTTCTTTTGATAGGATCTGGAAGAGCTGAAAATGTTTTGTGTTTCAGAATGTACAGGACATTATGTGCAATAAGAACTTGAAAAGACACAAATGCTGATAAAATGTAAACAGGTGGTGACTGTCAAGTTTTATTTTGTAGGTTTCCACAGTAAGAATGATGGAGAGATCAATTCACAGTGCAAAATACATTTTTGTAGAAAATTTATATCGAAGGTACAGTATATTATTTTCTACTTTTATTTTCTGTGTTTAAATAAATAAAAGTGTCCAATGATGCCTTTGGTAGTTTGCATCTAAGTAGTCTGTGCTTTTGTACCACTCTGTGTTGGAGTGGCTGTGTGCTTTGTACAGGGCCTGCTGTCCACTGGTAAGAGTAAAATGTAGAGGATGTGGGACAGGTGTCAGCGTTCTTCACAAGTGCCCTCGTCTTTAGAACATCTTAGCATTTACAAAACTGTCAATTGAAGTTATCTGCTCTCCAGCTGAATATACAAGTCTTGCTTAAATGAAAGCAAACAAGTACTGAATCGCTCAAAAAACTTGCGGCTATAAAGAATAATGCTATAGAAGGGAGAGAACTAGATAGTATTAACAGACTTTGCATCCAGGACTGTCATGTCTTGCAAGCAGGAACTCAAGCAACAAGCATTCTAGCCCTCACATGGTATTGCTTAGAATTAGGGTTCACTGGATCAATACAGACTCAAAACCCTTTGGCCAGTGTGTTGAGTAAAGAAAGAACAAGAACTGTTTGTCTGTAAATGTCATTTTCTGAATTGAGGTCTTTCTCCCAGCCCCTCAAAATGTGCTTATGGCAGTCATAGAGCTGCTGGGCCTAACCCATTTTTTTATTATTTTTTTTTGTTCTGGCACATAATGCTGTGGTCCAGGATAGAAAAAAATATTTATTACCTGCCCTGGGTATAACTCATCCACTCTGTACTACCTAAATAGTGCAGCAATCAGCACAGGTATTTTTTATGATGCTGATTGTGTATTGAAAATATGTAAAGTTGTTTTAATGGTTTTTTTTTCAGTAGTCTTATGGGACAAAATGTTTCTTGCCCATCTGCAGGGAGAACAGTGGCACGCCACAAGATGGCACCCATGCTACGTAAGCTTCTAGTCATTTACTGAACTAGTTTGAAACTTTACAGAGAGACAGTAAGATATGAGGCAAAGAGATACAGGGAGAGACATTATTCATCCCAGTCTGTATACAGTGGAAATGTAACTGGAATGCCATTCTTTTTTTTTTTAATTTGCAAATATTTTCATCATAGACAAACTGCTTTTGGCAAACTTGGCTGCTGTGAGGCCAAGTCTGCATATGTCAGCTTTGTGTTAATTTTGTGATAAATCTTTTAATGGTATCTAAGATGTTTTGTTACCTCAGCACTTTTTAATGTTGGACAGAAGGCACTTGTGTTTTGTTACAGTGAACTAGAAGCCAGCTGATGGTACCAATAGCAAACCGAAGTACAATATGAGTGTGTGTAAAAGGATTAGAAATAAAACAAGGAAAAACTGGTACTGTGTGAAAATAGGTGTTGATTCTCTTTTTTTTTTTTTTTAAAAGTAAATTAATTCCCCCTTATACCCTGTCTCCAGTGGTGGCCACAAGTACTTGAAAAGAGTGTATTTGGTGACCTGTGGAGAATTTATTTTTCCACGAACCTGTCCAGTCTCCTCTTAAGCATGATTAGACCTGAAGTTTCCTGGATGTCCTATGGCAAGCACTTCCATAACTTTATTCCATATTACTTGTTTGCTGCCCTACCCTTACTAGCCATAGTTCTTGAAAGATCATTCAGACTTGTCTAAAAACCTAATACTTCTGTGTACAATAAGTAAAACTGCTTATACGAGAAGATGCTAACGGGCATATGGATATAGTAGTAACCATAACTAAAGTAGAAATGAAGCCTGTTTCAGAGTTCTGGAAGCAGGTGAGATCTCTTGCTTAGTAGAAAGTTTTTTAAATTAAAGGTGCTATCCCTGTGATATAAAGCAATTGTAGAGCCCTTATTAGGGGTTAGTGAAGGTCTTCTTAGTAACTATGGGTTTGTGCTTGGTACTGAGTGCAGTTTCTGAACAAATTAGGAAAGAGAACAATTAAAGCAGCAGATAAAAATGTAAAGTCAGTGATCAAAGATGCATCGTGTTAGTCTAATCTAGTAATTGTGAATTGTGACAATTGGTCTGAAGTTAAGTATTTGTCAGGGAGGTTTTTGGAGACTTTCCTGAACAATTTTTCATGGAAGTGCAGGATGATTATAATGTGGCAGGAAATCCCGTTTAAGAGAGACAGTGAGACGGGAAGTGTCAGGGTGGAAGGAGGTTCTCAGGTTGGATCAGTCTTTGGGTTGCTGCTTTGGTTCAAAGAGAGAGTATGCTAAATTGTTAAGGTGAGCTGACAAAAATTGCAGCTGTAAGATGGAAGGTACTAAGTTGAAAAGCAGATACATTAAAATATAAATACATCTTCTATCATATGTAATACATATAACTTTTATAAAATTATATATGTGTGTGTATGTGTATAAGTTGATTGATTACAAAATAATGCTAGCATTGTGTAGTTCAGAGAAAAGTTTATTTAATTCTTGGAAGTATCTGGCAAAAAGTTTCCAGGAGAGAAGGAAATACTAGTGCTTTTGCACAGGGCTTTTAGGAGGATACATTACTTTTTACACTTCTTACTGCTCACTTGTGATCTATGAACTAAAACTGAAAACAGGCGTGAGGCTGGGATACTGGAATGATCAAAAGAGCTGAAAGCCTGTTTAAAGAGACAGAACCAGTGCCATATTCATACAGAACAGTTGGGATAATCACTTGTCATCTATTGGCACACCAGCTGCAAACAATAAAAATGGGAAAGAGTGATATTTGAAGAACATAACAACAAAAGAATAATTAGATAGATAAAAGCTGTGGATACATTAGATGCTGAAAAATTAGAAGATAGTATCTCCATCAGAAGAACAAAAGGAAAATAGAAACTTCAGGCTTGGTAAATTTATGTAGAAGGATAATAGTACCCTGTGACAAGGAAAAGGCCTTGTAACTTTAAAAGATTACTTCTCGTGCTATGTTTCTTGTTCGATTGCTGCATGAGAATTTAAAAAATCGTTTTGTAACTCAATAGGTTTTGCAAAGGAAAATGTCTTTGTATCCTTCCAGATGCTTTTTCTCTCCCTGTTAGTGTTCTGAGAAGGAAACTGCTGTCTGTAGGGTGGTGTTGTTAATTATTACATAGGTTAGTAAAACGTAAGTTTTACTACATTACATAGGTTTAGCAAAAGAAGTTTGCAGAGAACACAGAAGGTTGCCCATTGTAGAAATGAAATTATTGCTGTCAGGTTAAAAGTCTGCAAAACAAAACTGAGCTCACATCTTTACATTTTACTGAAAATTTTATCAAAAGCATTCAGGCTCATGCTGCTCAACAGATATTTTCTGGTGTGTGGAAGGCATTTTCCCATTAAATTCAAAATAAAGTCTCAGACTGTATGGTGTAAGCATGCTACAAAGATCAGATTTTTTTTCTGCTTTCTTTTCCGTAAGAGAACGTATTGCTTGGGGTTCTGGTGTTAAAAATGCAGAATTCCTTTTTATTCCTAGTCTATACAAGTTCTCCCCCCTTAGGTGAATGTTTAGTTTAAGCAAAGGATGAAGAGCTGTGGCATATCAGCAATACAAGCTCTTTGATCCAGTGTCACTCAGTATTTGTGTTTTGGCTTTGCAGGCTTTTTCCCAGAGAGAAATAGCGTAAGATTTACGTCGATGATGGAAGGCTTAAATTGTGAGCCATTGCTGAGAGCTTCTACGGCATGCACAGATTGCATGAGTGTCCAAGTTCTTGGTGTGATTGCACTTCTGAGTTTAGCACCGAAAGACATGCTTGTGTTAGGTGTAAAACTGTAGAAGATTTTTAAATGTGTGCACATGAGTATACATGATACGTTGCAGGGTAAGCACTCGCACTTTCTCCCATTTGAATTCATAGGTATTTATGCTATAAAGCTATTTCCAATCATTTAACTTCTGTGGTAAAGCCTTTACATGGTAGGAGTCAAATGTCAGCAAACTTATTCAAAGATGCAGCGAAACCTGTATCTTTAGGGACCATGAGCCCGATACAGAATCCTCATGTGATTGTCCAGGGGTCTCTGCTGACACAGGGAAGGCAAAGGCATCTTGTCCACAGGGGAGGTCAATGCAGAACTGACATGGATGTGTCCTTTAGGTTAAGAATGGTGTTCTTTTTTTTTTTTTTTTTTCCTTCTTATTTCTAATTTCTTTTGAGTTCCCTGTCTTCCAGAGTAAAGCAGCAGAATCAGTGTTTAGCTTACTTATATCAGAAACATACACTTACTGGTACATTAGAGGAATAGCAGTGAATTGGAAGATATTCAGCTGGATGGCAGATAAAAAAAAAAAAAAAAGGGAGGTGGCAGGAATACTGTTTTTTTCTTTCTTGCATACTCAAGTGGAAGTATCTTTCTGGATTATCTTCATTGGGTTTTGCAAGTGATCAACATGTTGCCAGGAGAATTGTTGAGAAATCTGTGGAATCTTTTTATTCAGCAGTATTTAAAATGTTGCAATGTTTTTTAATCATTCAGCTGGAAAGGACAGGTGTCTCTCAATACCTTCTTCTTTATTTCTGTTACAGAGTCATTTAGGGAAGAGAGTGGAGTATGTGTTACTGTAATCAATTTTGAATACAAAATAATCTGAAAGTAGTAATATTTGACTATTTAGGAATACAGTAATATGAGAAAGCTCTGATACCAGTAAAAGTATGTGATCCTTAATATATCATCTGTAGACTACCTTTCACACGAGTTGTTTGAGATTTTATTATTCTTATTGAGATAACTTTTGGGGTAGTTGTCACCAGTATTGTCTGTTTGTTCTGAATACAAAGTTCAAATTAACTATGCTGAGTATTTCAGGACACAAATATTTCTTAAAGTAGGAGTTAATTTCATTTACATGGTGTCATTATTTTTTCACTGCTCTTTACTTTGGTTTCTACAGATGTTTCTATAAATGTCATTGCTTCTGAGTAAATTAGGACTTCCTGGTGTCATGCAGTTCAGATATATTTGATATTATCCTGATGTAAGAAACCTGAGTAATAAATATAATAGATATCATTGACACTCATTTGTTATTGTTGTATAAATATCACTATACCACAACATGGTCATGTTTTTTCTTCTTAGTCACCAAGCAACTGTTTCTTAACTGTGGTATGAAACATTATTAATGCTTTTAACTGCTAATATTAGAAACTTTATGCTAATCAGTTTTTTTAGAAAGAGGAAAAAATTAGACTTCTATTTGTATAGATAATGCTTTTTAAGGCCTTTAATGTTGGTTTTGTTTTCATTTCAAATACTCTGGAATAAACTGGGAGTAGTTCTAGTCAGGTTAAAAATCACCAGTCCACATGAGTTTAAAACTGATCTTTGTGTATCGTTCAATGAATGATGACTTTGATGTTTTTTCAGCGGGAAAATGCCAGAGGTGGATTATGTTGTACTAAGTGAATGGTTTGACTGGATCCAGAACAACACTGATGTTTCAGTTGATTTAATAGGTAAAATTTTGATGGGATCTGGTGGGGCATATTTGTGGGTGGGTTTCTTTACTCTGAGGAGAAAAAATACTTTTTTGTTCGTAATCACATTATTCATTGTGGTAGAGGCTATGATGTGTATCATAAGACAGTACGAATTCATGGATGTTTCAGGGGTTGATTAACAGTAATGCCAAAGGGGAGGTTCAGTGGTGGTACCTAAATCAGGATCCTTTCCTTCTTTAATTTGTGAAGTTTCTTCTTTGCTTTTAAAGCTGATCCTTGAATATAACTATTATTTACCGATGTATATGTGTTTTCTATATATTTATATATTACTCTGTTGACAGTTTACCTGCAGACTTCTCCTGAAGTTTGTTACGAGAGATTAAAGAGAAGATGTAGAGAAGAGGAAAAAATCATTCCTCTGGTAAGGAGTTCCTTCAATATATGTGGTTACAATGAGCTTGAAAATAATGTTAATGCAAATATAAGTGCTTAAATCATATCCTGAGTGTATTTCCAAAATTAACTGCAGCTGTCTGGTGAAGTTGGACTTGATGATCCTTGGGGGCCCCTTCCAACTTGGGATATTCTGTTCTGTTTCCATTGTGAATTAAAACTTCAGTATTCGATTTTGGTTTACTTTATAAAAATGATCTATCATGCATGCTGACTTTCCCAAGCGTTATGTTTGAGTAATCAGTGTACTATAGCTGAATGTTTTAGTGCAGTATTAATCAACTGTTAATCTTCTCCAAGATGTAAAAAGCTAGTTGTTTTTTGTATCATTAAATAGCATAAAGGCACCCTTTTGAAGCACAGATACTCGTGCATGCAGATACTGAAAAGTATGTGGGCACTTATCATCTGCTATTATCAGAAAATTTATGCTGGAGGAGTGTCTCTGTTTGTGTCTCAAAACAAGCAACTTCTTGAAAATAGTTAGTATCTGGGAACCTGCTTAAAAATAAATCAATAGAACGGTCACTTTGTGTGTCACAGGTTACACAATAGCTTTTCACTAAACAGGCTGTCTCCTAAAGAAATCCCGAATGGAAATAAATGTAGTTACAGGAGACATGCTGTATACTACAAGGAATGCTGTAGGAGACCTGCTGTATACAGTAAGGGTATCTACCATTGCGTAGTTCAGTAGAAGTAATCGTCAGTTGAATGTTTATGTGAAGATACATGGAAAAAGCCAGATTTTGGGCCAGGTACAATTTTGCCTCGGACAATAAATCCTTGCTTGGGTGAATTTGAAGAGACATTATGTTATGTTGTAGCTGTACTGGGGGGCAGGAGAGGGGAAGCCCATTTGAATTAAAAATGTTAAATGGTCTCCATGAAAAAAATCTAATAGTTGATGAGAGGCAGAAATGCTTTTAGAGGAAATTAAATCTGTTAGGAGAAGTTGAACTTGCAATATTAGGAAAAACACTGACACAGGAAGTGCCTTCAGTATGTTTTCTTTGCAGTCTTACCCTTTTTGTCCTTACCTCCCTTTGTTGTATTTTTCTCTGTAAAATCTTGGGCCAGGCTATACCAGTGGGACATAAGCATGGTTTTTGATCTTCCAAGGTGCTGAGAGCCCTGTGCCCTTGTAAGCTCTGTCTCTTTGAGGTTCTTTATGGAATAAAACCATATACTTGGAATTAATTTTTCTAACATTTTATTCTCAGATTTATGTTTTTGTTAGTGGAACTATCTGATGCTCATTTTCATATGTAGTTGTTAACTTATTAACAAACATACAAAAATTGCTCTATGTGTTTCATCCTTGGGAATGTGTGTTATTTGAATGCCTCTTTTCTAGGAATATTTAGAAGCTATTCATCAGCTCTACGAGGAGTGGCTCATTAAACATACCTTATTTAAAGTTTCCTGCCCAGTGCTTGTGAGTATAATTTTAGTTATAACCAGTTAAGCACATGGATTATTGTACTCTTTAAATATTAAGAGTGATAATTAGTGGTAAAAATAAATAAAGCTGCTTTTTTAATAACCTTTGAAGAAAGAAAACTTCAGAAAAATGTTTACAGCTATCCACAGAGAATAGCATAAGTCTGGTTGTTATCACATAGGTGGAATGTGGGGGGCTGTTCAATTCTGATCGTTTGTAGGATCAGACACGTAGCTTTTCAATGAATGCCAGATTCTGAACAGAGAAACAATTAAACAGATTTCTAGGAGTATTTCAATCTGGATTCAGTGGTAGTCTTACTTGGCTCAAAAGCAAACATATATTACAATGACATTATTTCTAATGTTCATGTGCTTGTTTTCAAGGTTATTGAAGCTGACCATGACATGCAGAAAATGATAGAAAAGTACGAAGAAAACCGGGACCAAATACTAAATCCATATAATATGCAACACCATTTATAGAAGTCTGTGGTACTTGTATTTTAAAACAAACAATGTCTTTATAAAGTCCTGTTTGGTGGCAATTTTGAGTATTTGCAGTACTTCTGAATGTGTTTCTGCTTCAGCATTACGCTTTGTAGAATGTTGTGAACTTCCCACCATGAAATGTTCAGAAACTGGTCACAAACAATATACTCCAATTCCCTTCCATGTTTTTAGGTTCTCCATCTGCTTTTCTTTGTCAATGCTGTTCTGTTGAAATACATCTCTTTCTCCCATTTCCCACTTACTGTTGTTTCCTATATATAACCTAATTTTCTTCTTTTTTTCACTGTGACAAAGCTGTTTTTGTAATTTGAAAAAAGTAGTTCCATACAAAATGTGGGATGTCATGTTTTATTAGAAGAAGGAAATGAAGTGCATCACGTTAAAGTAGGTTTGTAAAACAGGTCATGTCAAAATAGGGTGTGTGGGTTTCTTCAATCCCACATACACTATTGAGTTTCACTGAACTCGGTTTCTTCTGCTTTACATTAAATCACAATATAGCTCTGAGGTAGCTGTGTATTAGCATAGTCACATTGAATTCGGTGGCAAAAGAATAACAGTTTTTATGACTATGACTGTGGAATGGCTCTGACGCCTTCTTTTTTTAAGGTCAGGTTTTTAAAGGGGCTTCTCTATTTTTCATGAAATCACCTTATTATGGCTCGTGAGGACTAGTGAAAATACAGAGAGCACAGAACTCTGTTGTTCCTTTCAAATGGTGATATAGTAGAATTAATTGATTTTTAACTTATCTGGATTCTTAAATGTTTGATTTTTTTATATATATTTTTTTAATCTTTCAGATTACACCTTGATCAGTTTATTGTGGCTTACAGGTACTTGGACAGTAGAGAAATGGGGGGCATTAATTCTTCTGGTTTTTACTGTAAGTGTTAAGTTGCTCTGCATTTCCATGTTACTCTCTCCAGTGTTGTCTTCAAGCTGATGTTTTTAATGGAGCAGTTACGACTGTTTTTGCATTGCTTTTTCTGTTTAATTTTGTGGGGGAATAATTTCTGAAGTATGGTATATCTTTCATAACAGCTTTGATTGGTTTAATTTGCACAAGTGAGGTTAACAGTACTTTAGAACACACTTGGATTAATGTTGTTGAGCATCTGTCATGGCTTTGTATTGAATGCTCCTAAAAATGGCTAATCTCCAAGACTTTAGTTAGTACTTCCATCACTAATTGCCTAAATATCTCTAACTTGTTGTCAGTAATTTTCAGTTACTTGACGTTTTTATGTTTCACGTGATCATGAACAATATTTTATTATTTTACTTTTTGAGATCACAGGTTTCATTTGGTAGTTTTGTGGCAGCTGTACATGAAATGACTGTACCTTTTTCCAAATCAGGAAATGCAGTTCATTTCTTCTTGTTGTTTCCATCTGGTGGGATTTTTTCCCCCAAATCAGTACAACTTAATAATGATCAGTGCACTGAGCATTTCTTAGTAGAGTACTAAATAAGTATGCTAAAGCTTGTGAACCCAGTTGCTGTTCTGTTTTTCTGTTTTAAAGCTTGAGAACTCTAGCTTAAAAATAAGATTTTGCATGTTAAATTATTATCTTATTGACATTTATTTGAATAGGGTTAGTGGTCATGAAACCTTCTGTTAAACTTTCAAAGTTTCTTTTCTTCTATAAGAGACCAAAAGAAATATTTCTATAGAAATATTTCTGTAAGTTTCACTCATTTGCAATTTGATTATGGTTAGTAGAAGCTAATGATAAGTATTTTGTATGCTAGCTTGGCAGTCTAGAAAAGAACCTTTAATTGTTTTGTAAAGAGATTCCTGTGGTACAGGGAATGTTACCATCATCTTTCTGCATTTCAAAGCAATTTGGTTTTGAACAGATTTTTATTTTTTTCTTCGTTACCAGAACAGGAGTTTGGGCAGGAGTTACTGATATTCATAATTATAATAAAAGATATAGCAAACAACTATATAATTTATTAAAAATTACAGATTCAATGACTACAGAGCATGTTTATTTTATCTTTTGCTATCTGTTGTTTTTAATTGATTTCCATGTATTTGGGATATGTATTGAGAACTGGGAACAGAAACGAACAGCTTGTTAGTTATATGTCATGAATGCAAAATGTTTGCAGTCAGCTATAGATATGTAGATAAAAATATTGCAGGAATCATAAATAGGTGTTTTTAAACCTGGAATTTGCTTTCTCTGAAATTTCTCAGTTCATAAGGGAGAGAATAAAAAGGACAATCAGCATTATTCTGATATGATTTTATTCCTTTTTGACTGTAAAAGAAGAAATGATTGGGCAGGAAGTTGCCAAGTATCATAGAAAGTATTCTGTTTCTGTAGGCATGCTGAACTTCAGCACCAGTGGAGCAGTTCCTATAAAGAACTTGCCACTTTTCTTGTCTTCTAAGATGAGGTCTGTAACTTGGATATGGCCTATATTTGTAGACTGAACCATGTTTAACTGGTTTTTGTACATTTTGGCTATCCTGCAGTGTGTTGTGGGAGTGCATGAGATAATTTAAATTTTCCTATGTTGTTTTTAATTTAAATCTAATAGAGTGCTAATGTTTACATTAGAGCATCTTCAATGTGAATGGTGAGAATCGGTCTCACTCTGAAAGTTTCAGATTACTTAAATAAAATTGAGGTAATTTAGCATCTTGCAGAAATGACTGGTGAGTCAGTTAGCCTTTGTGGTGTTGTTTCCCAGTACCTAGGTAGCTAGTAGTGGCTACCTTTTGGAACAGTGTGCAAATAATTTAAGAAAGTGTCTCTTTCCATTTCCTTTTTTTCTCTGGTTTCCTGAGCCGTAGGTTTATCTTCATGTTTAATGCCCATGATGGAATTTTCTTCTGGAAATGTATCGGTTTATGAGCATCTGTAAATTTTGACATCATATCCCACCCCAATTATTTCCACATATAAACTTCAAACTTTGTGAAAAGTGATTTTCTCCTTATGTGTTATTTTTTTCTTTATTGCATACTTAGTCTGGCTGGATGTCTTCTCCAGACTTTGGTATTTACCTTGTTCTGGTCAAGGTGTCTTAGCAATCTGTACCGTCTGGGAGCAGCGCGTCAATTGACAGAGACTGACAAAAAATCAAAATGTTAAACAGTTGCATTCTTGTCATCTGGCCTTTTGTGTACTCTCTTCTAGCTTGAGAAGCATGTTTAGATCTTACTTGTTTGATTAAACGCTTCAGAGTTGAATGTACAAAAATGTAGATCCTAAGAAGCCTTGGAACTTATGTTCACCACTGTAATTAGCATGCAGAACTACTGCCAATACCAGGAACTAATCCAGCATCTCTTCATTGAACTCCTTCCTGCAGAGATGGGGTATTCTGCCATCAGTTGCAATTAAAATGTTCAGACCTGAAGCTTTTTGTCCCTCTACTAAACAAAGGCTCTCCTAGCAAGTTACTGTTGTGACTTTGAAAATACAAGCCTTCCTGTAGACTATGGAGGTTTAAGTAGACATTATACATTTATACATTTCTAAAGCAGGATAAAGTCAGGTGAGGATTTAATTTTTTACAGCATTTATTAACTGCAGCATTTGAGGGGGCTAACAGTTGCAAGTTTCTGAAAATTAAGAGTTATTTTCAGATCTAAATTTAGTGATACGTAGATTAATTCATATGTAAGAGAAATGTGGTCTGTCTAGTTGAGATGCTATCTTCAGTTATCTATTTTTTTTTTTTTTTTTTTTTAAGAGAGCCTGGCTTATGATAATTATTTGTGCTGTATTAGGATCAGGGTACCATTTTGCTAAGTGGTGGGTAAACATATCCACCTACCAGAGTGGTTCAGAGTCTCTGAACACATACAGAGGGTCAAACAGGAGAGTGGCAGAATAGAGAACCACTTTTTTAGTTGTCTTTTATACATGCTACTTGATTTTATTTTTATGTCAGGGGATTTTGAGGTGAATCTTCTGCTCCACCCTAGAGTCTGATAGCAGTGATATATTCCCCCCTTTCATCCTTCCACGGTAAATACTAAGTTATTAGGACTGAGAGTATGTTGCTCTGCAGATGTCACTGTATTCCATTCCTATTCCTAATTACAGGTTGTATTTTTTTTTCCTTTTACTATTTAACACTGTGAAAATGAGCCATGTAGGTATTCGATCATCTGTCTCACTTAGAGAACTGTGCCAATTCTCAGTGGGTGGACCCTGTAGCATTTGTGGTGGGCTACTGGTTACTCTCTGTGCTTAGATACAAGGTTAAATAAATGTGGTATTTCAGAGATTTTTTTTTCTTTTGCAAAAACTCTTAACAGTACAGACTGTTATCTTTGCAAGTGCTTCCCAGTCCCTCTCAGGTATGCTTTTGTTTGTGTCTTGGGGATATATTGTTTTTTGACCTTTGTTTATAATCTGACGCAAATTGTAATTCTTTGTTCATTCACTGTATGCATGCTGTGCATTTTTGTCTTCACAATGAAATTTCGTTCTTGGATTTATAATCATAACACTTGATTCTAAAGCCAAACTGTGTTTGTTGAGCACCTGAGCTCCAGACAGGGCAAGAATGCATGTGTGATATGAATGTTAAGGGGAGGGAAAATGACTATTCTGAGAGATGTATTGGGGAGAGGTTGTGTGATTGAATAGTATCATTCAGCAACTGGTTCTGCTGCCTAAGCTCTGTGTCTGCACAGATCAAAAGAGAATTTCTCTAATCCAAGGCTTGGGAGAGCTGAGCCATTCAAAGTGGTTGTGTGTAGCATATAAATTGGGGAACAAAGTTGGCCTTGTGTCTCTATAATGGAAAGCCATAAAAGAGAGTCAGTAAATCCCCATTCAATTCATTGACAATCAGGACCAGCTGTAGCACAATTAAAGTTGACAGCACACAAGGGGATAGGCACGCATTTCACAAACACAAATCACCCTCCTTTAGAGTCCCAGGCAGCCCTCTTGTTGGCTAGCAGTGCTGCTTAAGTGGTTGCTCTCATTTCAATCAGTTAGCCAAGAAGAGGTGTAGTGGTCATTAGGAACAAGGACAGGAGGGCACTGGCACACAGGGTCAGAAATCACACAGTCCCTTTTGTCTGTCTGTCTTCTCCGGTCTGACTATACGTGCAAGTAGAATTTTAAGCCCAGTTCTGCCTTGCCAATGTGGAAGCAGTTGCACAAAAGACTGTTGCCCTAAGGCCGAAAATTACTTGACTTTTCTTTCAGTTGGTTTTCAAATCCTGTCTTTTCACAAGTATCTCTGACTGTAAAGCCGTTGTCTCTAAAGACACCAGAACTTAGCAAAGGCAGTGGTTTCTAGTACAAGACCTCAAAAAACTACTGTTTGTATAGGAAGAGAAGTTAAAGGTGTCCTTGTGGCAGAAAGAAGCTCAGATTAAAATATTCAGGTCTTCTGAGTGGACAGTAGCTCTCCCTACAAAGGCAGGCAGAACACTTCGCAGTCCTGGCCATTCTGCCATAAAGAAGAGTGGTCCAGGTACATAAACATTAACAAGAAGTAAATTCTCAGAGCCATTTTATGTTCCTTAAATGTTGTGCAGTTTAACTGTTTCTTTGGCGGGCTTTCTTCAGAAAGAAAGATACAATAATATTACTCATAATGTCACAGTCTCTACCAGCACTGCTGTGATTTGGCGGAGCTATGGGCTGTGGTTCTTTGTTAGCAAGTTAGGGCTATGCTTCCTCTCTTCAGAAAGACCCTACCTGTATTTTGTTTTCCCTGTGTCAGGTTGCCCATAAGCTCCTACACTTGGAAAACACTGGTCCAAAACTCTGCTCAAAATGGGGCAAAGTCTGTGTCCTATACCAGATACCAGGAAGACAGAAGGAACTGTCTTCTTTAAATGTTCAACTGTGTAGTTGAACATTTAAAGAGTGGCATTTTCTTGCAGTAGATGTTAACAGTTTAACAAAGGCCAGCAGTAGGGCAGTAATGGAGTTAAGATGCTCAAGATGGTGTATTTTCAAGTGGTAGCCTTCAGTTTCCTCTTGCAGTGTTTTTACATGTGTAAGCTGCTGTTATGTGTTTTACAGTGTACGCTGCTCTTATGGCTACAGGTAAGATTAAAATGGGATGTTAGGTGTATGGATCCTGTAGTACTGGTGGTCACATAAATACTTACGAAGCATCTTCATTTGTTTTTTTTCATGGTTTTTGCAGTTTTTAAATTAGCGTTCTGAATATTTGACACACCATAAAATTTAAAAAACAGCTTTAATAACCCCCACAGGAAGGAAAATGCATCCTAGAAAAACCAAAATGATTAGGAAGAACACATAAATACTTGAAAGAAGAGCAAGGATGTTGTGGTGGTTGACTCAGTGAGTAGCTAAGTACCTACGTATCTGCTTGCTCACCTCCCTGCATGACAGGACCATAGGAAGCACAAAAGCAAGAAACTTTTGGGCTGAAATAGTTTTAATAAGTGAAGGGAAGAGTGGAAGGAAGAAGTGATGCAAAGGCAGACAGAAAAAAAAAAAACAAACCACACACCACCTTCTGCTATCCCAGTTTTATTGCTAAGCATGATGTTACATGTTATATCTCTTTGGCTAATTTTTGTCAGCTGTTCCAGTTGTGTCCTTTCCCCGTTTCTTGCCCACCCCTAGCCTACTCACTGGGGGCGGGGGCAGAGTGAGGAAGAGAGAAGGCATTGGCGCTGTGCAGGCACTCTTCAGCAACGGCCTGAACATTGGGGCATTTTCAACAGTTTCAGCCACTACTCCTAAACATGCCACAGTGCAGGCTGCAATTAAGAAAGTTAACTCCATCCCAGCCAGACCCAGTACAGAAGTATTCATCTCTGTGTGCATGGTCACAATATGTTTCTCCCACTCCTCACCACCATCCAAAGCTGATGGTGGCTTGGATGATCCAAAGCTGAAGGCAGTCTTGCCCTGATGACAAGACTCCAGCATTAGTTGTTCAAAAACTAAGTGGGTTACCCCGGGGGGGGCATTACAAATAAAGCACTGTTAGAATCAAGTGTTCTGGCACAACATTCCTGGGTCACTTTTGTCAATAATGACATAAGGCTCCTGGATTTCATTTACTTTTGAATTATAGTTTTCCAGCCTTACTTCACTGGATTTGGGAGAGTCGCTATCAGGCTGCAAGAGGTTCCTTCTGCCTGGTGCACTGGTGCTTCTTCTGCTTGGAGACTGAACATTAATACTTCGTGGTGGAATGTAGGTGGGATTTGGGGGCTCTCTGATACGTCTGAAGCACTCACAAGCTGTGTGTGCATTAGGAGTATCCATTAATAGTCTCTTGCGATCAGAATCAGTAGTGGGCTCCTCCATGCTCCCAGCAGTACAGCACAGATCTGAAGATGGCTCGATACATGCAGCTGTTTGGTTCTGCATTTGAGCATTGGTCAGGTATGTGCATTTTATTTTGGACTGATTAAATTCTCTTACATTCCTGTCACTTGTAGTTGCATATGATACTGACTGAGGTTGCCCAGTTTCCTCTACTGGATACATCAAATCTTCCTGAGTGTCCTTGACTTGTAGTTTTGTGAAGGTTAAAGACAGCTCACAAACTTCCTCTTCCTTAGTGACACCGCAGTTTTGGACAGAGGCAATGTCCTTGTATGGCAGAGACTTCAGCTCATTGGGTTCGTCTGCAGGATCTGGGTCTACACAATTTATGGCATCGCTAATTTTTGCTTCAATTGATTCTTCAAGCACTTCTTGAGCTTCATACTCCAACGTGTTCTGACTGTTACAAGAGCTGTCAGCAAATATTGCAAAGGCTGGTGGACCGCTCGCTCCTGGTGAGAGTGGCACAGGCCTGATCTCATTTACAGTTGACTGTGCACTGACTGCCAAAACACATTCTTCACTTAGACTGGCTCTTGGCTTTTTTTCAAAAGCTTTTGGAGAAAGATTCTCACTGAAAATAGGTGTCTGTCTTATGACAATGTCGCTATATTTGATCAAGAAGTCCTCGCTGTCTGAGCATTTGCCCGGAAAGTGTGCTGTGTTAATGACTTGCCTTTGGTGTTCCTGAAGCCTGTTAGTGGATTGAGTAACCGCTAACTCAGGCATGTCATCTTTGATCTTAAGATTCCCCGCAGCTTCAAAGGATTTATCGCTATTAGTTGAAGACTTCGGTTGCATAGCAAGGCACAAAGATGTTTCTCTGTTTTCTTTATTTTCTATGTTTTCAGAGTCTTCTCTCTGGGGTGTCTGATCTTCTTTGTCCTTGTTTCCATGATGCCAGTGGATTTGTTTTCTCTTCTGCAGGGTCTTCTCCAAATTGCCATGTTTTTCTTCATTTGTCATTTCGAGGATGGTTTCACACTCAATTCTTGCCAGGAATATTTCAAATGCAGTCTGCTTTGTTTCCTCATTGTTTCGCTTTCTGACAAGTGAAAACTCTGTTTCTGTTGTTGCAATGTAACCTATTTTCTCCAGTACTGTTTTTACTATGTCATCTGGGAGCACAGATTGAATATAGTAGACAAAATTACCGGTGAATGTCTGAAACAGAATGCAACAGTGAAAAACAGATGAACACTAGGGGGATGGGGAGATGTGTGAAAGACTCCCTAAAAACAACACTACTTCAAAATCAGTTAAATCTTTTTAGAAACTATTTTCTTGGAAGTCTGACTGTTGAATCAGCGAGACTTTTCTAAAAGCATTATTTTGTCAGCCTCTTGAGCACTTTATCTGTGCTGTAGCATAATAATTTCAAAGAAGTTATGCCAGTTTAAACCTCCTAAGATACTGGCCAAAAGCATTAATATTAAAAAAAAAAAAAGAGAAAACCCAACATTTTAATCAAACTAGAGAAATTCAGAAATGAGTCTTAAGTGTTCCACTGAAGAACGGAAGATTTTTCAACAGAAGATTCATGGAATCAGTCACCGAGGTCTAATTTTTCCTAAGGCAAAAGACACGATGCACTACTGTTAGTCATATTTCTTCACTGGTGACAAGAACATACCATTTTCTTTCTCAGTGGTTCAGATTCTTGCTTTAACTTTACTTTCCCAACATTAGATTACCATTTCTCTGAAAGCACCCTTCTGAGGTGACGCTATTCTAGGGGAATTACTGCTAAAACATGCTATCTTCTCCCAGGCTGCCTGCACAACATGACTTCTGTAAAATGCTGCTGCTGTGTAACAACTTAAACAAGTTACCATTTGATCTGTTTTGGAGCTACCCAAGGCATGAGGCCTAGGTTGTAAAATCAAAGTGTTTTTTGGTTTTGCCATAAATCTCGTGATGGGAGAGACTATGTTTACCTAAGCATGGCCAAGCACAGGTAAGTCAGGAGAATGAAACTAGGAACACAGAGCTGACTTTGTTAGGGTACTGTATTTTCTGGCTGCCCTTTGACACCCACTTACCTACTTCCTAATGCTGTGTTCTTCTCACAAGTATGAGACCTTGGGGGAATCAATACTGCCCCCTAAAAAGGCTGTTGATTAAAATGCCACGGTATAATGTAGGGCTGAGCCTCAGTCTATTTTCAGGTAAGTTAACAGCAGCTTTCACTACTACCCAGCCTGTTCTTTCTGGATGGGAAGAAATGAGCAGGCACTGGGGCAGGGGGGTGGCATCAGTGTGGGTGCGACACAGAAAATATGAAGTATGTCTCCAACCAATAACTTTTATCAAAACTGTTATGTATGTAGACACTGCTAGTTCTCCAGCTTGTGCCTTTCAGTACAATTACTTCAGGCCTTCAGTAGGATACATCCTGTATTTTGCATTACCTACTATAGACTTTTTCTAAATAAAACTTAAAATTTTTGTACTATGAAAAGCTGAGCCTAGTCCCTGTGGACCTTAGTATCTTACACGAATCCTTAGCCCTGTTTTAGGAAGATGAATGTGAAACGGTAATGTAGAGCTCTTTGACAATCCACAGCTGGGACCTAAGGGCAGGAAGAAGGCAAGAAATGGCTTTTCCTTGCCAGCATCTGGTGCTGTGGGAAGGGAGATATGTTTACATTTTGGGTGTTTGGGAACTTCAAGTTCAGGTGGCTTGAGGATGTGTGCAAGGGGAGAGGGTCAGCCCCGACCACCTCGCTGTGGGAAGCAGCAGCTTGTCTTCTCAGGAGTCCTCGTCCGAGGGCCTTTCCTTCCCTGCACCGGCTGCACCCACCGAGCGAGGAGGGGCAGAAACCCACCTGTGCAGGGCGAGGCCAGCCCGGCCAGCTGCAGACCTTCCCCCTTCCCCACCGCCTCCGTGAGCGGGGCACCCCGGGAGGCCCCAGAGCCCCCCCGGCGGGGCCGAGCAAGGCCTCGCCTCCCTCCGGGGCCTCCTACCTTCAGCGACTTGATCTCCTTCCTCCACGGGGACAGCAGCAGGTTGACGCAGAGCAGCTCCAGGACCTCCAGCGCCTTCAGCAGGTCCCTCAGGACGCCGCAGCCGCCCCCCCGCTGCCCGCGGGCCCGCCGGCACCGCTCGGCCACGCCGCGCACGTCCAGGCCCCCCCGCCGCCGCGGCTCCAGCAGCCGGCGAGCCCTCGCCTTCAGGGCGGCCTCGTCGCACGCCGCCAGCCGCCCCTCGGCCCCTCGGGCCGCGTAGTAGGCCAGGTAGTCCCGCAGCACCCGCTCCTCCTCGGCCGCCGCCGGCTGCTCCTCCATGGCGCCGCCCACCCGCCGCCGCTGCCCCGTGGCGCCGCGCCGCCCGCCATTGGCCGCTGGCGCCCCGCCGCGTCACTCCGGGCAGGGCCGGGCGGCACGGCCAAGCCGAAGCGAAAGGCGGCCCGGCGACGGCGACGCCTGGCGGCCGCCGGGGAGCGCTGCCCGCCGCCGGGGCGCGGGGCGGGGCGGGGGGAGGTGGCCGGGAGTGGGAAAAGAGGCGGCGTCGCGGCGCGGCGGCGGCGTGAGGGAGGAGGTGGCACGTGGTGGCGGCGGCGTCGCGGGGCGGCGGCCGCGTGAGGGACCGTGTGTCGCGAAATGGCGGCCAGGTGAGGTGCCAGGCGTCGCGAAATGGCGGCCACGTGGAGGACCAGGTGTCACGTGGTGATGGCCGTGTGAGGGAGCAGGCGTCGCGAAATGGCGGCCACGTGGAGCACCGGGTGTCACGTGGTGAGGGCCGTGTGAGGGGGCAGGCGTCGCAAAATGGCGGCCGTGTGAGGGAAGAGGCGTCGCGAAATGGCGGCCACGTGGAGGACCACGCGTCACGTGATGAGGGCCGCGTGAGGGACCAGGCATCGCAAAATGGCGGCCGTGGGAGGGAGGAGGTGTTGCGAAATGGCGGCCACGCGAGGGAGGAGGTGTCACGGCCGCGTGAGGGACTGGGCATCATGTAATGGCGACCGTATGAGGTACCAGATGTCGCGTAATGGTGGCTGTGTGAGGGAGGAGGTGTTGTGTAATGGCAGCCATGTGATGGATGAGGTGGTGCATAATGGCGGATGTGCCACGCTGTCTCGGTGCAGAGGTGAGGCCCCTTTCTTTCCTGCTCCTCACGGTGGTAGCGGCCTCCCTGCCTCTTCCCCTCACCATGCTCCCAGTGTGATGTGTGGGGCAGGCTGGGAGGTGAGACCTGTGCTTGGAGGGCTGCTGCGTGGAAATTCTCTTCTCCAAAGGTAGTCACGTGGGGAAAGTAGGTGTGTGTCCTGTGCCCTTTGCGCGCGGTCTCGGAATTTCCCAGCTAGATAGCTTGTGTCCTCTGCTGCTGTGGTTGGAAAGGTTCCTGGGATGGGCTGCAGATGGAGGCTGGGTCAGCAGCTGGGAAACGAGCCTGTCTTTGATCCAAACGCTTCGCTCATCTTGGTTTTTGGAATCTGGACTTTATGATCAGTTGTTATGGCTGCCCCAATGCTGCATGCCTGTGTGATTTCATAAATTAGTGCCCGCGTGGGCCTCCCATGACCTTGATTTTTGTTGTAGACGAGCTGGGCTGGTGTCTCTAGCTGTGTCTCCGCTGACCTGACTTGCTGCAAGTGTGAATTTGACTTCATGTTTTTTTAATGACTCATCTTATTATAGATTGTCTTAATTACTCGATAGATTTTATGGTAAATATCAGTCATACTGTTAACCACTGGGAATGCCTAGCTTCTCATGATTAAGGGAAATCTCTGGCTAACTTGACCATAGTCCTTATATTTCTTGTCTTGCTGAAAGTGACTGTGCAGCGTTGCAAACAAACTGGCTTTCTCTCTGACTTTTCAGGCAAGAGGGCTTTAACAAAAACATATGCTTTTGATCGTCATTCCAAGTCAAATGTCATTAGGTAATACTTTTGCAGTATTTGTGTACGGATAATTGCTATATAAAAATTGCTGATCTAGCCAAGAGGGAAGAGGGGAAAAATCCCCGTACTACCACCACATGTTAAAATGAGGCCATCTGGCCATCTGCTGTAATGTCTGAGTTTCCTCCCCTGCCATATGTGCATGCATACACAGACAAGCTTGGCTGTGCTATTAGTAGGGTGCCTGCAGGCAGCTCAGCTCGCTTCTCGCCATATGCAAAACTTTATTGACCCAAATGAGTGGGCCTGATTTTGTGTTTCTGCATGCCTGCTCCTGTGGGGCCGGGAGATTGGATTCTTTAGCCTTTGCAGTTTTGTTTCACATAGGGAATAGCCACGTTTTGTTAGTCTGGTGCATTTTAGAAGGACCATACGGGGAATCTTGTTGCTGTTTTTCTGGTGTTTCGCTTTTCAGTACAGCATTCTTGTATATTTACTTATTATAGTAAGTACTGAGTTGCCTCATCTATCTGGCTGTCAGTGCGTTGTTTTTCTCTGAATTAATTTCCTAGCGTAGCCTCCAAGGATGTCTTGAAGGTCATAAAACTTCAAAAGCCTGTTCCCTAAAAGGACAGTTTGATCACTTCCCTGCTATGTGAGTGGTACCGATGCCATCACTGCCAGCAGGTTAGGGCACTTGCTCATGACTCAGATGCCTGAAAGTCCAGCTGCAGTTCCCTGAGCTAGTGGTCTCTCATTTTGCTCCTCCTTCTTCAACGGGAACTTTGAAATGTTTTGCAAATAAGTTTTGTTCTTTTCTGGGTGGGTGTATTAATTTTGCTTGTTACTGATTTTATTCTCTTGAAAAAATGTAAGACCACAATAGGAGTAAAGCTATAACAAAATAATCATTTTTTTTTTTTTTTTTTTTTTTTTTTTTTTTTTTACAGGGCTCTTTCACTGCTTCATTTCTATTTGTTTTGCTTGTAACTTTTTCATGCTTTAAGGGAAGTGAGAAAATATATATGCATATGGAGCTGTCTGAAATCCAAGCTGTGAATTTATCGTATGCTTATGAGTTCAGTAGCCAGTGTTCAAACATACACTACTGTGAGCAGAGGAAAAGGATAAATGCTTGTATGATAGCTTTAATTTAAGAGAGTCTGCGATTATAATTTTTTGCAGAGCGTATTTCTCTAGATTGAGGGGAATTTTTTGTCAGACTGTACCGTGATCAGTTAGATAGGTTTGATGTGGTTACTCACGGTGCTGTGCTTAAAAATGATCGGTTTAAAACTTTCTGGAAAGATTGGCCTGTTATTTTGTAGCTTTTCCTCTTCTTTTCCCAGTGATACGTTGACATTTTACAGCCTCCTGACCTTAGGAATTTTCTGAGGTTTGTGATGCTTCCTGAAATGCCCGGGAGCATCTCACTCAAAGGCAACAACTTTCTCTGCTGTGGTACTGCAGGCTCTTCCCTTCCTGCTTGTGCTTGTGCACACGCTGCTTTGTCTCCTGGAGCAGGGGAGCCCTGAGTGCCCCACAGAACTGTGCCAGTGGCTGCTCCTTCCTGCGGCTTCTGACAAATGTGAAATCCCTGTGCAAGTGGCTGAGGCACAATGGTGCTTAGCTGCCTTATCAACAGGCTGTGGCTACCCTCAGTGTGACGGGTGCAATGAAAATCACAGAAGCTGTATCAAGTATGTGTATATTCTTTACTAAAGGTTGTCTGTAAAGATCCATATACTAAAAATCGAAGCAAAACAGATGAGTATAGAAATACAGCATTGTTATCAAGTATCAAGAAACAATACGTCCAAACAGTTTTCTTTCTCACATTAATCACCTAATAGATAAAAGGCCTGCATTCAGCTTGGTTTTAGGATTGCTATTAAAATGATGCCAGAGTTTAGGATAAAATGTAATAAGAGGATATGAATTTCTTAAGAGTATAACTCACCTTCCATTAAATTTAGGAGATGCTAGTTTTGGTATTGTCTGTTTGTAGAGGCATATGGTTTGGATTTGTAAGCTTTTTCTCTCAACTTCCTTGGGCATAACGTAGTTAAAAAGATTAACAAGACTAAAAAATTCTAAGTTAGTCCTGCTAAGTCTTGCTAAGGTATCACATGGTATCTTTAATTCACTTTTTTTTTTTTAAAGATGTTAGTTGATAATCAATTATGTAAACTGTGCATTTAGTGCTAACTTAGAAAGATGCGGCAGAATGGAAGTGTATGTTTTGGTTGGTTTCCACATCGCTGTGACAAAGAAACTGGGATTGTCTGGCCGGATGAGTCCCGCTGTGACCTGGGTGTAGTGTTGTGCTGACTAGGTGACTTCATAAAGCAGTGTACCACAAGAGGGAGTAGATGGCTACTTGTCAGTAATGCTGCTACCTGCAATCCAGATCGGAGTACTGAGGATGTCTTAGCTGTGTTCAAATCAAGAAAGACTTGGATTAGTTTACTAAATTTTAGTGAAGCATTTCTGTCATGAGGTAAAATGCAAGTCTCCCATTTTCATTAGAACCCTGCTTAAAATCAGCTTGTTTTTAGATAACTTTTTTTTTTTTTTTCTTTCCACATTTAGATAACGGAAGGGCCTGAAATCTCTGTCAGGTGTAAAGCCAAATAGCTAGAAGCATTTCCCAGAACACATAGAAAACGTAAGCGTTTGTAACAGAGCAGAGGCCTTAGAAGCTTGATTGTCAGACATGAAAAGTCCTCTTTGCTTGTCTTTGGAAGTACCGCCAGGTTTGGTGTACAGGTGGAAGAGACAGTTTGTCAAAAAAAGTCACATTTGCTTTCTAATATATATTAATTTCCTCTCTAGTCCCTGCCAGCAGCCTGAAGTGGGCATGGTCTGGTCCCAGTGCCTTACCTTGTTCTAGGCTTGTCTCCAAGAGCTGCAGGAAGACACAACTATGGAAGCATGTGGTATTCTGCATAAATAAACCTCTGCACCTTCCTTCATTTTTTATTTTCCTGCCAATAGAACTGACTGGTACCCTTCTGTGTTGATTCTCTTTTCTGGCCGTAATGGTGCAGAGTTTTGTCTCTCTGGTTGCAGGGTGTTTTGCGTGCCACAAAACTATTTCCACTAGTACTTGATACAGAAGAATGTTTCTGTCTGATATTTACTCTTATCTGTTTAGCAAAACATACACACTTAACCTTACCCCATCATGTGCATATGACTCAGCAATATAATTCATACAACAGCAAGAATCATGTAATTACTTGCCACCTAAGTATTAAATATATTTGTGTCAATCTTTGGAGTGTTGAGTAATGATCACTGTTGAAAATTATTTTGTATTTACAGAAAATCTAAGTGCAATTTTCAGAATTTGAATGATGCTTCTTTTTAAACACAGGTGTACATGTGCTGTACTCCTTTTTACTCATCCTTCATTGGGGTAACAAACTGAAGTCCATTTTATCAGTGTAAAAGTTAAACATTCTTTTCAGTGAAAATACCCGTAAGAGATTTAATGCAGATGAGCCCCTGATAACTCTGCTAACTAGTACTGGTTGCAGATACAGCTTAGTCCTTAAATGTAGACAGGATGCCTGTGTACTGTGCAAGATTAAACTCATGCCTGCAGTTCCTTCCAATGTTCCTGCCAGCATGCATCTGCAACTTCTACACATTCATCAAATGAACGTGTGAGACGTCCAGGTCTATGAACAGAGACTAGGTTTATGAGTAGCAAAATTTCAGTGAAGAGGATAATGTCTCATAGAAAGAGTTTCTGTACAAAGTGAGAATCTGTTATTGTGACTGCTGAGTGCAGCATCTATTATGTACATCCCACTTGCTCAATTTCTAGAGGTCAAGATCCTTTTTTTGTGCTACAGGCTCCTAACTCAAGAATGAGATCAGTTAGTGCCTGAAAATGTAGCTGTGCACGATGGGAATTGGCACAAAGCATCTTCTGGGCTTCTAGATGCTGCCTTTCCTTAGCTGTTTGAAGTCCCTGTGAAGGGTGCACAGCTCCCAGGCATGCATGCAGCTGGAGCACAGCTTGATGGGTAAAGCCAATTGGTGTGTGAGGATCCATTGCCACTTCTCCATCGCTTGCCCGTTTACAGCAGGCTTTGGTACTGGCCAGGCTTTCTGAAGGAAAAATGTGAGTATCAAAATACTCTGCTTCTTTTTGTTTGGCTCCTATGCAATACTGCTAATCATGTTTTGCAGGCACTGTCTCTGTCTACTGAAATAAGTATTTAGACAAATATTTTTTAAAAAAATGCTTTGTTGCCAAGACATTGAATGAAATGTGCTAATGACACCTACAAAGACAACAAAATGCTCTTCTTTTTCCTTCTGCTCTAAAGCATGCAAAGTATCAAAAAATCAACAAGTTAGCTTGACTGGATAACATGTATCTACACTGAGAGGCTAATTTCAGTGTGATTGGAAATGCTTCAAAAGGTCGGATGCGCTCCTTGTCACTGCTGCTTTTGTATGCTGTGTGATGCCATGGAACACTTTGAAGCACAAAGAGGGAACTTCAGGTAAACTTTCAAAATTCACTGTAAAAAATAAAAAAAGCATTCCCATTACATCCCTTTTTAAAGATATAAAATAGGTAAAACTTTCAGAGGTTTTGTTCTTCCGTTTCAATGTTTTTTTTCTCAGCCTGAGTTCTTCAGAAAGATGGAAGGAAAAAGCCACTTGTATTCACATGATTTGGTTCAGAACGGTCTGATAGTCAGTGGGAGAATTTTTCAGTACTTCCACTGGAACCAGTGGGATGGGGATGTTCTGTTCGCACACCACTGTTTCGTACAGAGGAGCAGCCTCCAGAGTGAGAGACGACAAAGAGATGGATGAAATGGGCTGCTGCAAGTCCTGCAGCCTGACAGCATAATTTGCAGCCTGTCCTGTAGTTCCAGGTGCTTCTTCCTCTTCCAGGCTAATGTTTATAGATATTTCATTTCCTTGACAGGGGTCCGTAAGAGAATAGGGAGGGGGATCATCTGTGGGAATATACATTTGTGTTGCTCCTGGCCCCACGCATTCATCGTAGCTGCAAGACAAACAAATTTTTCATTAGATTCCTGTGAAAAATGCCACAGTACATCATTTTCAGCATAACGGGGGCATATGAAGTGAGAAGAAAAGGATCATCTGGTGTTTTGTTCCTCAGCCCACAGCCTTGCTTGCCCTTGCCGTGTGAGACACTGAGAGCACCAAACTTAAAAGCACATCTCCCAGTACCTGAAGATAATGCCAGAGGTCTCAGTGATGGCTCAGCCCCCCGTCCTTCTGCAGGAACTGCAGCTGCGGTGGCAACACACTGGGGGATGAGCCTCACTGCTGGTTATGTGGGAGCCAGGGGAGCACGCTGCTGGCACCAGTTGCTGCTGGTGCACACAGCGGGGTGCGGTCCCCATCTCTGCTCTTTGTGTCTGGCAAGGTTAGAAATGGGTAAGGCAAAAGAGATGGTGGTGCCGTTTTTACAAAAGATAGGTATGGAGAGCTGTAGATGGAATATCACATCAAATCCCATCTTCCTGACTCGCAGGTCTCTGGGACATCCTTCCTCGCTGTGCTCAGCCGGCCGTTATGTGCGGTGGGCTGTCTGGATGGCAGATCTGTGCTTGCAGGGACAGCAGGATTGCTTGCTGAGGTGCAGAGCTGTGATGAATGATCTTGACAGACTCATGCTGGCCATTCTGAGACTCAGCAGACATGAAAACCATACTGCGCTGGCGCTGTTCAGCCCTCTGCAAATTGTGCTGTGGCCCCACAGGAGCCAGGCAGTGATCTGGCAGGCTTGGTGCTCAGCCAGAACTGGTGATGCTGGTTTGTTATCTGGGTGCTCCACGATGTGACTACCCTACCATCACTTGCTTGTCTGTGAAATAGGGCCGCCTCTGCTATCAAACCAGCCTAAGTCTGGTGGTCTGAAGGGGCGTCCTGTGCTCTGAGCTCACTGGCTATGCAGGCAAGAGGGAAGAAGAGGTATAACATCGTGTTCCTAAATGTTGGACCTGCTTTATTTATGGCTGCTTTGTTTAAGATTTTCATGAGCACTTTTAATTGGATTCTGAAGAGGGTGTTTTCTGTTTAAACATGTGCACACAAAACCATACAAAAAACTACCACTGGAAAAACACAAAACCTTCTCCCAGTCAGCTGACCTGAAAAACAGTTCTGCTGGAGCCAGACAAATTAAGAATCCATTTCCTCAACCACACTAGCTGCAGAGCTATTAAGATCTAGGATATTTCCTGAAAGATGGGATATTTAGCATATGTCTTCCCAGTAGACTGCAGGCAGTCATTCTGTCCCCTGTAATTGCATTACTGCCAGGCTAAACCCAAGCTAATAAACCCTACTTGCAGATTGTAAGTGACTTGTAACAGGGCAGCTCACATCAGTTGCAGAGAGCTCAAATCTACTAAGCTCAACCATGGCGGCCCTGCTTTAGAAAAACACCCAGTCCTTTGGCACTCATTCATACCTCTCCCTCAGAGTGCTCCTGTTTTTGATGGTATTGTTCCCAGTGTGGGTGATGAAAGCAGTTTTGGGGGGCAGGGAGAGAAATCTTTGGGTAAGAAAGGGAAATCTTAGCACTAGGTTAGTAAATAGCCTGAATATCCAGAAGTGTTTTTAAACTACCTCCTTCCCAATCTTATTTTTATGTTTGTGGGGCCAACGGTTTTAAATTCAGATTTAAAATTCTCATTTCCCCTCCAGAAACCAGTATTTCAAACCATAACTCTGTGCTCTGAAGACCCTAAGCTGGCTAGATACTTCAAAATCAAATCTCAGCAGGTAGAAGGTTAAATTGTTTTTATGTAGCTCATGGAAAAGATTTAAGTCCAGCGTCTTCTAAGCACGCTGAAACTGTCAAGCACACCTGTTATTCTCTTCAAAGACCGAGGAGCTGATATCCCAAACCCAATTCCTCACCAACTCAGAGTAAAGGAAGAGACACTCTTTGCTGAATTACTTCCTCTGAACTGCATCTCCACTTAATTTACGTTTTACTGACCTAAAGCCCAGTGAATTTATTTGAAATCTTTCCACCAGTTTTGAGTGACTTAATCAGGCTAATGAAGAGCGCTACTGGGTCCTGTTACAATAGCAAAAGAGGGAAAAGAATTTTGGTTTTGGAAAGCCCACAGGAATGAGGGTTTCAAGGTGGAAAATCTGGCATCCCTTTTCTGAGACACGAGGGAAGAAGCTCGTCTGTCTCCTGATTCTGGCCAGGCCCAGCACAAGGGAAATCTGCCAGTGGCCTAAAGGAGAAATGGGCACGGTATGAACCTTCTACTTACTGCTCGTACCTGGTCATCTGCGTGGTGCTGCTCGAAGTAAAATGCTTCGTGCAATAAATAGCAAAATGGCCTTTTGTGAAGGAGGCTTTTAAGCATCAAGACATGGCTAGGAAATTACAGTGTTCAAGACCTGGCATTGTGGTGTCTTATTCTAAATATCAATATATTAGTGTTAGGGTATTTTTTCTTAATATACGTGATGGATAAAAAATAAATCTTTTTCTCCAGACTCCAATGCAAGTAATGCTCTCCCTCATCATTTTTGGCAATTAAATTGACATCCTAAAAGTCTTATAGGACAGTAAGTAACACAGATTTTCAAATAAGTAACTTTTTAACACCTTCATGTTATATATACAGATCATTCTCTCCTTCAGAGTCCACAATATGTAAGCTTATGCATCTGGTCTTTACCTGATCTTTTTTTATTAGAGGATTCTAAGAATGTATTATAAGAAGTAATACACAGTTCCATAGGTACTCGCTGTCCATGTATTTTAATGGTTGGAAAATTAATTCCTCAAAAGATTTAAAGGATCACTTTTAAAAATTCTAATAGCAATCATTTCTTGCAGTCGATTGCCACATACAGATGTGAGTGATATTAGACTAAATCCTCACGGCTGTTTTAAAAATAAAATTTCATGTTTGAGAGGAAGAGGTGACTAGACCCCTTGCAAAAAATACGATGATAGTTATGATTTATCTGAGATTCAGTTCTGCAAAGTTATTGTACACATAAAAAGTAGCTAATGCTTGACGTTCAGTACAGCAGTCACAAGGAAGATCCTTTTAAACAACAACAACAATGTTGTTGGAAAGTATTACGTTACTGTAACTTAGTAATGGATCACAGAAGCTTGTTGCATGGCATTTTGTAATTATAATCCATCTCTTTTTGAATCTTAAAAAACCTTGGCTACAGTGCTTGTGGTGAATTCACTTTATTTAGTCGTGAGGAGGAAGGGGTTACCGACGTGGAGATGTTTTGTTGTCTATATTTCCTTGCCTTGTTTCCTGTCAAAATAACTTAATTGTCATCGCAGACTATGCTATTGAATTTCTAAGGGATAACTATTCTAGGAAAGGGAAGGAAGACTGGTATCTGTTAACGCCATCATACTGCATGTAAATATGACCTGCAAAGAAAAGAATGTTACTTAAAAAATGCACCAGATCTTCAGGCCGACCTTGTTGACTTGGAATGTTTGGAGGGAGTGAAATAACTTCATGAATTTGTCAGGTCTCATTGCAGTTAGAATTAGGATGGGTTTGTTGCTAAGGAAACACAAAAGAGCTTATTTAAGTAGCTGTCATTCATAAATTATGAGCTACTCTCTGAGGAAAGGAGGAGTTTCTGCTTATGGAATTTTTTGAGTTGCAGACAGTAGCTAGTGAAATAAAAGACAAATCTGGGGAATGAAAAATTCTTCTGTGTGAAATAGATGTCTTTTTGTTTACTTCATTCATCTGGTGAGCCCGTGAAAATTGCTCCTGCATTGTTTCCATTTTATTGATGACCTACTATCTTTTAATAATGGTAAACACTAATCTTATACTGGAAAATGCATGTGTTGACAGGTTTAAACTATGATAAAACACGACAAAGGATGTTACAATATGATGATGTTGCTGAGAAAGAAAAGCTGAAATTAGAACAAATGTTCTGTAACTATTTAAAGGAGAATCAAAGGGATGTGTTGGATGTACTCAATAACAATGTAAGTAGTTCAACAGATGATGCTATCTCTGATCCCACAGTCTTCCAACAGCTGGGTTTGTAGGACAGAAGCTTGGAAATGACAGTTTTTTCTTAGATGGTACTTACGTGCTTTGGTTATCTGTAACTACCAAGAGAAAACATTACCATTTTAGAAGAACTGCTCTTACAGTGGCAGATGTCATGAGGCAGCATATTTTCTTAGGTTTATTTTTGATATCAACAGCTTCCATTAGAGATATTAGGTGCATTTACTAACTGTATTTTAACTTCGGCATTCTTTGTTAGTGATTTATTGAATGTTAGTTTAATATTTTCATACAGTAGCAATCCATTCATGCTACTCTGTCTCAGTCATTCACTTTTAATTCTTGAACAGTGACTTAGGATGAAGAGCCAAAATATATTTCTTTATTACAAAAAGTACCCCAAACTGTTGGAGCTTAGTAATTAGCAGAATGATAGTGCAAGAATAAGCCAGTGTAGTTAAGTGGTACCTCCTGTTTCTGTTCTCCTAGTTACTGTGTTCATATGAAATAAAAACCCATCTGTCTTTGCGCCTGGGTAATATTACATGAGAATTTTTACTATGGCTGATCCCGGATGCTGGTGGTGAGGGGTGACAGGCATAACACAGATGACAAACTGCCATGTCAGGCAGGGCCCTGACGGAATGATGCAATGAAGTCACTGGAGATTTTTCTGGGAAGGTTTTTTTTTTTTTTTTTAAAAAAAAAGTTTTTAATTGTGTATGAAATATGGTTATTTAAAAAAGGGAACTATTATACAATTAAGCTATGGGCACTGTAACAATAATCTGTTAAGACAAAATTGTTTTAAAATAATCTCTTGTAGCCTTCTATACTGTGGAGTTAAGCCACAACTACATTTTTAAACAACAGTACTCATTTGTGTGTGTCAGCAGAAGTGCTTAAAATCTGCTGATATTTGGGGATGTTTGCCACATGATGTGTTTTAGGGTAATATTCCTAGAAAGGGTTTTGTTTTAATTATTCTAGGAAAGATTTCTGAGCAGGTAAAGGAAATACTATCTGCAATACAACACAGAAAGTGTAACTAGTGGGAGACTACAGAAACATATTATTTTTTTTTAGTACTAGCTTAAGAGCTTTCAGTATTGCGATTGTTCCGCATGGCACAGTAAGTTCCTAATTAGAAATGCTTGGTGCTTATCTTCCATCAGGTTTTTCTGCCTTCAGTGCTGCAGGGTTTTTTTATGCAGCAAAAGTTTGCACTTCCAGAATGAAACTGGACAGGTGTAGAGAAGGGCTGGTCAGATACAGTGATACAGTGGCCCAACAGATACATTTGATGACAGAAAGCTAAAAACACTTTGTGCCGTAGCCTCGCGACATGCAGGCTGAGGTGTGAGATGATTTTTGACTACAAATACAACAAGCAAGTTAACAGAAAGGCACGGGCATCTTAGGGGAAGGGAAATGACACAAAAAGAAACTCATAACATGTCCCTAAACAAATTTAAGCTGGAAATAAGTTTGCCATAATAGTTAAAATTAGGTCTGTCTGTAGGTATTCTGGAATGAGTGTAACAGGAAAAAAAGATCCCTGCAGACCGTGTTAGGGGATAGCTAACTGTCTGTTAAGAGTGATGACTTGCAGCAGCAGGGACGGGGCGGTGTAACTGCTGAAGATCCTTTTGAGCCTATGTTCCTCTGATGGTAATGGCTACCTGGAGGATAATTTGTAGCAGGGAAGTGAGATGAAAGCAGTTGGAAGGAGAAAACTGCCAACATAGCAGGTATAAATTGGTGGAGCTGCCCTTGTCTGGTGGCACGCACATGAGCTGAGCACCTAGCCAGGGCAGGGCTCCTTTCACAGAGCTCCCAAGACATCTGCAGGACTAGTGCAGGCACACTTGTTGGGATGTGGCTTGCACGCTGACCTCTCAGGGTCACCCGGTGGGCCTTGAAATGCGTCATAAAAATCTGTTCACGGCGAACAGTGAGCAACTAATCAAAAAGCAGTTACCTTGTTTCTGTATCTAATATTAGCTAGGAAGAGCACTAACTAGAATGGGAAAGGAAGGGCTTTTGAGGGTCTCATTCAGAATATGGAGATGAAAGAATTGAGTTTTATCTTATGATTGCCAGTGGATTTTGTGTCATATTTCCAATGATATTTTTTAGATTACTGACTGAAAGTTTCAGTGAGGGGTGTGGAAAGGGGCCTTGGCAAGGGAATACAGCTCAATATAGCAAGTTCTTTGTGCTCATTTCCTGCAAGCCTAATTCTTTCTTTCAAGAAGATCTCTGGAAGTTGGTTCACACTTCCTTGTCTCAGGTACAGCTGACTTGCTTCCTCAGAAATTGGAGATGGAAAAGGATGTCTTAGGAAAGAAAGTAGCTGACGTAGTTTGGTGTTGTTTTTTTTGGCTCCATATTTCAGGGAAAACTAAGATCTGTCTTGAAGATGTGAACATTTCTTTATGCTAGTTTAAAGTAATTTTAAATGGATTTGCCAGTTAAACAATGCTGACTGGACAGAAGTATTAAGATTACTGGAATTTATTAAGCCTGAATAACACACTTCTCTTTAGAGTTGATCCTATCTATAGATTGGGCAAGATGATCAGATGTGGTACAGTAAGCTTATTTACAAATGGAGCAAAACCCAACCAAAAAACAAAGGGGAGAAAAAAAAGTGTTCTAGTGTGCATACCAGGATAATGAGTGACTAACAAGTTTTATCATAGCATGCCCTGTAGGACACATTTCAGTGTGAAATATGGAGAGGACTTGTGTGGCTTCCATTAAAGCTAGTCCTGAAGGTAAATCCCTCCATCTTGCTCAAGAGTCTTTCCTCGGTGCTATTACTGTATTAGACAGTCATGAGTCACAGATGAAAAAGGTGAGAGCCTTGGTTGCCTAAAGCTTTATACATACCATTACTAGCCGATCTCTAGGGAGTGAAAAAGCACTTAGGTTAGGGTGAAGTGCTTTTCCTCTGGCCAGAAGGTGAGAAGTTGATAAAATTCCTTTCCTGAAGGGAACCTCAAATCTCCTTGTTGTTAGAATTTCAGAGTGACTCGCCAAGAAAATGCAGATATTCTTAATTTGCTTGATCCTCGATTGGTATTGTATTTCAAGTCACTTAAAACATGGAAGCTAAAATTACTTTTGAACTACTTTTTAAACAAATGTATATAACTATAAATAGGAAAGCTCGTTAGAAGTGTGTATGTTGCACTGAACTCTGGGCACAGTGAGCACGAGCACAAGCTCTATACAGGTATTATTCCCAGCAGCTTCTCAAAAACAAGTGTTTAGGATGTGTAAGATAATGATTTGGTAAGGAGGTAAAATTTCTACTGAAGTCAACTCAGAAAGTAGGGTTTTAGTAAAAATGGTACATTCAAGAATGCTTACCTCTGCAACACCTGCTGTGCAGTGATGCAGTGCTGTTGCTTCTTGCAGACCATCTTTAAAACACCTAGTTTTCACTCACTGAAATCTTTCACTCCAAACGCATGTTGAGAGGTACTTGCCAAGGGCGTTTCCTCCCTTGCTGCTCCTCATCTCTTGCTCTTGTTTGTGCTACAGTTGGATTATTAGCTTTTGGGTGTGCTAGCTTAGCTTTAAATTACATCTTGCACTGCATTAATTAGAAGTAGGAATTCCATTAACTTAGTCAGTGCTACATTTCCTTAAACCTACTCTTCAAAATGCTATAATCCGTAATAGGACCGATCCTGGGGATTTAATATTTTAAATGCACAAGGTCAGGCATGTCTTGTTTATGCTTCAAGGCTGCATCTGACAGCCAGTTCCTGCTGTTAGGACCCATCAGTCCAAATATTCTCCACAGCGCTCCTAATGCCCTACTAATCAGAAAATACACACTTGAGTTTTATGCCATGGAGGACTGTGTAGAGACAGCTGTACAGAAATTTACGAGACTCTTGCATAATACAATGTATTCATGTAGTGCTTTTCTGAGGAGAAAGTTACAATGGGATGTAAAATGTATTAATAGTAAGTTTAAATGTCTTTTTACATAGCTTTGCTTTCAGCCATCTGCTAAGCTTTACTTTTCCTGAAGTTTTCTCCAAATTGTGTTGCTAAGATGTAAAACCTAATAAGATTTTGATGATTTGCCAGAAGTACTTTTTTTTTTTTTTTCCTAAAACATTTCACTATGGTAGCAGTAAGAAAGTGGAAAGAATCGTTAACAATAAAAGTCATCTTTACTTGTGACCTGTCATGCACAGTTGTCAAGTGTTGGGATGAGCAGTGTTTGCTCTCTGTATCCAGAGTCAGATCTTTGTCCCTCAGCTCAGCAGTGAGCCTTGAGGAGGCAGTAGTTTGGGCACCTTGCTGTCTCTCTGATCCCAGTACTGACAGCCCAGAATAGTTTTGTAAAACAAGGTGAGACACAAGACAGTTGACTTCTGCCGGGCTTATGACAGAAGTAGTTGGAGAACTCACAGGAAAGCAGAGATCATCCAGTGCTGTCCTGTACCACTCATGTATGTGCTTCCAAACAGAAAACTCCATAGAGATAGAAAATCCAGCTCTGGGCCTCTTCCACTGTGGAAATGAAGCAACCTTTGGTGCTTCTTTTGAGACCTGTGTGCTAAAGAAGCTTGCTCACAGAAATCTGGGCTTGTTCTCAGAAATCTGGCCAAATGCCCACTCAAGTTGTTGCTTGGGTGTCAGCTGGTTTACTTTTATTAGTAAAGACTTGTGGGTGTGGGTCCAAAAAGTAGTGTAAATGTGTAAGTGGATTTCTGTGAAGTTCTACAAATTTAGATGCCAGCCTCAGAATAATTTTTCACATGTGAGCTTTCTGCTAAAATGTTTACACCATCTCTAAAAGCCTATTTATTATCTGGTATGGCTTTGCAATACATAAAAGCTTGCTTGTAGCACAAGTACAGAATAGAGAAAACACAAGGTCTGTGTATCTTATTTTCATACTGCTGAGTTGCTTCTGCAGAGCTCTATTAAGGCCTGCTTCATATGCTAGTCACCTGATGCTTGTGTCCTTGCTACCTGCTTTCCCTGTTCTGGCGATCCCGGAAGCGCTCAGGAAAGTTCTCACAGCCACTTTTTGTGACCTTGTTAAAGCAAGAACAGAAAAAAAGTTTCTCCTCTTTTCTCCATGGTGGTTACGTGTGCATGCAGTCAGAAAGGGGCTTGCTTGGCCATATGTGTATAGGTTTGACTCAAAACAGAGTCTGCTTAAAAGAAAAAAAAAATGCCAACCAGCCATTATTTGCTGTTTGTAAGATACAGCAGTACAGAAAGACTGAAGTAATGTTCTATTTAATGCTATTTCTCCTGGTTCTTTGGAGGGAGTAACTGAATCCTTCATGTATTGACTCAGGGTGCATGAGGTACGCCGACGGTATATAGATGGCTGGAAGAACAACTTCTGTCACTCAGGAGGGCAATTCTTGTATCCTCTAAATGCATGAAATCAGTCATAAATACAGAGGGGATGCTATATAATTTCTGGAATAACTCTGTTTGGAATTAGCCTATTCTGGTTGTGTTGCTGCTCCAGGCAATTACAATTGTCTGATATTTAAAGGACACCCTTTTTCTACAAAAATGCTACAAATTCTGAAGGTCTGAGTTAAGTAGCTAAAAAAGTAGATTTCGTCCTTTACAGAATACTGCTATAAAATGAAGAATGCCAAATTAGGAGGTTAAGTGCCATTACTAGGTGTGTCAGAACAGTATGTTTACTTCAGTTCTGTGTCCTGATAGAATAACAAGGAGACTGAGAAGAGAGACTTGCTGGAAATTAGTGAGAGGTTCAGAAAGATTTTGTGCCTTTTTTTTTTTTTTTTTTTTAGTCTTACCTGAGCTGTCTTAAGGCCAGTAGTAAACGTAACTTAAAAGTTTAAATATCTTTTAATGTGTATTTTATTAAGAGCTATTTTTATTTTTGTGTGACACGTGGGGCTCGTTAGATTGTCAAATCACGGCTGTTAGCTTTGCACTCGTAAATGACAGGTAAGAGATGATGGAGATGATTTTACATACTAATTTGTGGATGCAATCTGTAATGTTTCAGCATATGTGGGTATCTGAATTCTAGGCATATTGCATTTACTTTTTTTTACATTTTTTTTGCAATGAAATTATGTCCATGATGATTTTTTTTTAGTTTCTTGATTACTAATTAGATACCTAGACTTTTTCTGTGCACATGTATAGCAGTGCACTCTAGGCAGAAACTCTGCTGAGCAGACTGACTCCTGCTCTCACGTGGTTATACTTTTAACTATGTGTGAAGAACAGCAGTAAAAAAAACCAAAATGCATTTCATGTTGGTTGCTTATTTCAAAATCATTTTTGCAAGCATTATGGAATTGAGAGTGGGTAGTGGTACTTGGAGAAGAAGAAAAATTAAAGGGCTTCTGCATCCATGCAGGCAGTGAAATAAAGCTGGTGAGAGGAATATCGCTTGCGTGCAACAGGAGCAAATACACCTTACTTGGAAACTCGTCTAAGTGGTTAAATTCTGTTCTGGTTCTGAGGGAGTATAAATCTGAAATCTTCTTTAACCTGATGATAGTAAAACGTGGGTTGGGCACTACTCTGATGGACACCAACTGAGGCACTCCTTATTCTTGGAGGCTATAACGGTATAGTAAAAAAACAAGGCTGGAGATTTCTCCTTGGAAAAAAAAAATGCATTTTTTCCTCAAGAAGTGAGCCTTTGAAAATAATTTCTTCAAAAAAAATTAGTAGAAAACTTTACGCATGCATTTCATTAATATGCCATCAGTATGATCAACATTAATATGAATACTAGTAAATGATTCATGTCTATACAAGTGCCTTTACTTTGTAAGGATGTATTCTGCTGTGGAGAACTTGGAACTAACTCATACAGATGCCAGATAAAAACAGTATCTGGCATCTGTATGACCTGTGTTTTTGTAGTGGATGTAGGTCTAGCAATTTTAGTTTCCTCCTCAACAGGCTTTGCGAGTGCATGTCTACAAAACACACAGAATCTCAGAAGAGTGCTTACCGTGGAGGTGAGTCGGGATACATGATGTTGACCTGAGAAAGCGTATCCAGATAGGAACCAAAATCAAAAGCTGGGGGGAACTCCTCCATGCAGGTGGATCTCAGCTCCCCAAAAGAGCCACCGTAAGAGAAGCCATCTGGAGCTGGAAAACAAGCAGATAACTATAGCTCTTTTTTTTCCTCTATGATGGGTTCTCTGAGACAATGTCAGTGTTTATAACATGTCCGTAAATCAGAAAATAAAACCTATCTGAGCAGAATTGCTGTTACTCTGATCAATCGGCTTTCACAGGACATTTCTGTTCCTTTTAGAGCAAGCCTCTGTTAGTTGCGGGTGAATGGCAGTGTTTTGGGCTGTGGCACAGGGACTGTGTATTTAGCACTATCCTAAGAGATGCTGGTGTTCTTGTTGTGCCTTGAAGGAGTGCAAGTCACATGCAAGTTCAAGCACTGGCAAGATTGCTGAAGTTCCCAGGAGCTGTGCACATGGCAGCCTGGCCAGTGCTGCGATGCTGTTTAAAAGCAGGCTTAGGTGTTTGGTTATAAGTATACCTGTCTTAAGGAAGTGCTGTTCTTGTTAAAAATGCTCACAGAAAAAGAGGAAAAAATGGCAAATACTACAAAAAAACTATCCTGCTACCTGTTGCAGGGATTTCTTAATACTTTCACACAAGAGTGTCATAGCTCTAGAAATACCAAGCCGTTAGTGCTACTGTGTGTGTATCTGTGATGATAGTTAATGTGTGATAGTCAACATCAATTTCTGTTAGAATGTCCTGAATTGTGGAAATACGGCAATTTCCAGATCTCCCACTCCCTTATACACGGTGAGCCTTCCTTTTCTCTCAGCGCTTTAAAATGGCACCTGGAGACAGGTCCAACTTTTCAAGTGCCATCAGAGCAGTGCTTCTTGAGCAGAGGGCAAAGGGCAGGACTCGCTCCTGCTGTCCTTGGGCTGGCTCTTCCTCCTTAAGGCAATTTTCACCTCTGCCAATTTATGCTCGAGGAATTCTACCAGGGCTAATCGAGTCTAGCACGCACTGTGCATTCCTTTTGCTTGACAAATGATGGGAGCCAGCTTCACAGTGACTCCCGCTGATCCCATTCTGGCCAGGGGACGCGTGCTGAGACACTAGGATGGTGTGTGCTAATGGAAAATTTTCTTTTAGGCAGACTGGCACAATTTAGTTTAAGATTATTCTTTTGAATACCTCTGAAAATGTCACCATGCTTTTCTTTTTTTCATTTTTGCAGTATTGTTATTTCTAAGAAGCAGTTTGAAAATGGTCCTTTATATTTTGGCCTGACTTCAGGGACTTTAAAGGTGGTGAAATTAACATAGCAGCAAATTTAAATGTAGTGATTGGATCCCAGCGTTCGGTATGTTGTCATGCCAGTATATTGCTGTTTATGAGTAAAACTAACTCCAGTTTGTGTTTAACTATTTAATCCCAAATTTAGTAGCTGTTAAAAAAGAGGACAAAAAGATACTACAAAAATAGTAGAGTTTTGGGGATTCTTTTTGTTTGATTGTTTCCTCCCTCCAGTATGTTACTAGTAGAGTTGGCATTTCACTTCTTTTGGGGTTTAAACTTTAGTCTCAAAACACTGATAAATATTTCTGAAAAAAAGTAAAAAAAAAAAAAAATCAAAAAAAATCCCTGGCTTTTGGTGGACATATTGATCCTAGAAAAATGTTTCTTTTAGAAACGAAAAAGCCTGCTCCAAGTAATTAAACAAAGTCCAATTGACTTCAGTGGATACTTGATTTACCCCAGTGAAATCAAGATCTGATCCAATGCATTTTAAAAGAGCATGGTATTGTCTTCTCTATATAAAGAAGAAAATTTTTCTCCTGCACCAGTGAGGGAGTCCTGGCTTTCCCACAAAGCAAAATTACCTTATGTGCTGTACCAAAGCTGTAAAGGGATATAAAAATAAGCTATCAGGAGTCCAGTGATGGAGAAAAAATCATGCAGTGTATCAAGGAAAGATATGCTGGTTAAGAAATGCCATTGGCATTGGTGTTGTTCATGTTAACCAGCAGCTGTGGGGCTTGTACTGCGTCAGTTGAGGGCCTGCACAAAGATAGTATTAGACTGCAAAGCTGCCTGGCACCTGCTTCTCACAACTGTTTACTCATTTTTTTTTTATCCCTTCTGCAGTGGTTGGGGTTTGTGTTGCCTTTAGCACCAGATATGAATACAGGTAAGCATTATCTTGCTATAACTAGCTGTCTTACCGTAAACAGCGTCTCTCCTCTGGTGTGGGTGCCTTAACCGCCCGTCCTTTCGCAGACTGCCAACAATGATTGTAACGCAGGAGAGAAATAGCACAAGGCCGATCACTACTCCAGCCACCAGAAGGGGTGAAACAAGCAAATTGGTATCATTTCCGTTTTCACTGTAGCTGGGGAATTCACTGGTTGGGCTGCTCTGGTTCAAGTGAACTTCTGCACAGCAGAGAGAGGAAGAATGTGTCAGTTGTGAAAAGAGGAATGCGTGAAGCGTGGTTATACAGACGCCCAAAGTAAAGATTTTTTCAAAGCACTAGGAAACAGCCTGAGCCAGATCTATTGTACAAATTCATGCTTTTATGGATAACCCAATTAGACCGATTTCTGGAGCTGTTAATTAACTGACTATGGGGGATTCACTGAGCAATCTTTCCCGTTATGGGGAATATCCTGCTGGAGTCAATGATGTATGCTGCATAATGGTCAATTTGCTTATTTCTGGAAAGATTCTTTACATCATGAATTAATTTATGCTGAAAGAACCTCAGTGCACAGGGAAGAATGTTAAAATTCAAAAATGTCAATACCAAGCAGAACAGAGGAATCAGATGTTGTTACCAGGTATGAAAAGATTGCAGGGTTTTGTAGAGAAAGTTCTGGGCAAGAGTGAAACAGAAACATGCCTGTGTAGCATGGGTTGTGTTTTAGTTTGAGGGAAGGGTCGGCATTAGAGGAGCAGACAGGGGAAGAGAGTCATGGCTCGGAGAACAGGCTTTAAAAAAGGGGGTCCTCTGATTTGCCAGATTTGGTCAACTCAGTGTCTTCTCTTCAGCCATTTCTGTATGGAAAAAGGGTGAAGGTATTGAGGCAGAGAGAGACGCACATAAGTAGGTTGTTTCTTTAACTTTTCTGTATTACATATGTTTTTGCATAATCCTAGTAAAAACTAGCTGTATTTTGCTTACGTATCTGATACATTTACACTAGTATGTGTTCTTCAAAGAGATAAAAATGAGTTTACACAGCTGGAGATCTGCAAAAGAACATTTTTAAGTTACCAGAAAATGTAGGAATCGCCCATCTGCATAAGGCAGCAGAGCTTTGAGAAACAAAGTTTGGACTTGGGAAGAGGAGAAATTGTTCTGGACCTTGCTTATGTAAGGGGTTGATGGAGTCCACTGGAGCTGTCCCACTAGGAGAGTATGTGTGATGACAATATTATTTGTTTCTACTTTTTAATTACAAAAAAAAAAAAAAGTGCCAGAACACTTCTGGCTCCCGACCAGAACCACATCTTCTTAGACCACAGCAGAGCATACTGCGTAAGGATGCAAGCGTTCTGCGCGAGTGTTGGAAACCATCTGTCTCTGTTGATTGTTTCATTATCTTTACAAGACTGTATTTACTTTATTTCCATCTAAGCTGCTCTTGTATTTACTAAATACAGATTTTAGTGGGTTTCAAAATAAAGGTTAAAAAATTTAGTGATCTTTACAGTGAGTTTGAAGATAATTGTCTACCTGGAACACCTGACTAGGATGTTTCACAGTTCTTTTGGTCATGGACTGTTTCTGACGCTCCTGGTGTTAGGAGACTAATATCTAGAAGTGGCTAAGTGGTGGTCATGACACAGCATTAAGTATTCGGGTGATTAGCAGAAGCAGTCTGCTAACTGTGACAATTAACAATAGCCTCTAAAAATGTGTAGCCTACCCATTGTGTAATTCTGGTAGACTGCATTGCTAATGAAAAAAAGGAGGTAAATGGTGGAATAAAAGGATAAAGGATTTGGGATTACAGTGGATAGTTGGAATCCCCGCTTAAAATAAAAGGCTTTTTAGTGTTTATTTGTGCAAAAAGCTTGGGCAGGTAGTAAAGGTAACCAAATTTGGACCTAGGTCTTGAAAACAAATTGCAATAAGCTCACATTTTCCCATCCTGTAACCCACTACAGCTCTAATTGACAGCATGTGCAAAACAACAAAAAATGATACAACAAAAAGCCAACCCCCTTCACCCCTCACCCCCCAAGCAAATCAACAAACAAGCAAACAAAAATCCCTCACGTTTGCTGCTTGGGGTGTAAGCAGCATTTGGAGTAAAACAGCATTTTATTGGTGCAAGAAGTTATTAGAGATGCATATATGTATCTAGCAAGACTAGTTTTCAAATAGAGCATGGTTATATTTTTATATCTGGCTATGTGCCTGTTGAACAGATAAATAATTTGTTTCCTACAGAAACTGAAGCTAACAATTTTTTGCTCTTTTGCATGTTCTGTAAAGTAAATACATGCTTTTGAAAGTGCTTTTTAATGGATAGTTTTTAGCAGATAGTTTGCAGCAGTGTTTTCCCAGCTCTTTCCCTTTGGGACATGCAACTTGGTGTCTTGCAGTCACAGTAAGTTAAAAAGAAGAGGATGGCTTCAAGCCAATGTATCTCATCACTGGCTAACACTTGACATTGAGAGAACCGACTGGAAATATAAACCAAACTGAGGAATTAGCATGTAGTAGGTTGGTTTTTAAATTTTTTAGAAGCACTTGACTGTTGGCTAAGAATCTTTATGAGTAATTAAGATACCCAGCCAGGAAATGTGCTGAGCTTCTACGAAGCATTGGATCAAGGAACTGACACCTCTGAAGATGAATTGAAAGCACTAGCAGATAATTTACCGGTAATTTTGGCTGACTTGCAATGATAAAAGGGAAGAATCAACTTTGTTCCCGTCACGATGAGAACATAAGCCTGAGATACGAGGTTCCACCATTTGCAACTGGGATTGTAGTGTTCAGCTGAAGTCCAATAGCTCTGAAGTGGGCTGGTGACAAATTTCCCACCAAGTTCAATGGGAAAGAAGAGAGGCTGCAAGTGAGTGCTTATGGATCTTATGAAACCTAGACAACTTATCAACAGTCCTGTTAACAGGAGGCGGCTTCCTAAAGAAAATGATTTTATTTTATCTTTTAGTACATTATTTAGCTATAGAAGCCAGCTTGCGTCTGAACACATTGACTGTTCTGGGGTTTCTTGTACTACTTCTCAGTGTGAGCACTAATACTGGGTCCTGTTCTGCTTTATAGGAATGTAATGGGTTAGTAGTGACTTCAAATGGAAAGTACTCTCTTGTACTCTCCTTTTGTACTCAAGGAGTAATTTTTTCTTACAAGACAGCCCATTTATCTAGCACATTCTCAGGACTTCCTTAGCTGTTCCAAGTCTTGTCTATTTTATCTCTTGTTTCTCACTCTCATGAATCTTTCTCTTTTTATGTTCTTAATCTAATTGAACCAAGTCTCTGGCAGAGACAGGTTATATTGCAATATTGCTCTTATTAGAAGGAGTGAATCACTCCCCTTAGCCTAGCTCCTAAAACAATATGTGGTTGATAAACTTATCTTTTGGTATTATTTTCAATTTGACATTGTAAGCCTTCCAGATTTTGCTGTTGTGAGTAGCTACACTGGCTTCCTACAGTGGGAATTGATTAGGTGACTAATGACACCAGACCCTGCATTCACATAAAATCTTTAGTTTTGAATTTTTTGGGGTCAAAATATGTTTATATTACTTTGGCAAAGAATGTCTTATACATTTTTCTTCTCTTATCTAAACACCTCTTCTTTTGATAAACTGTGTATTTCTCTCTATAAAAAATGCTATAGGTTTTATTCAGAATAGAAGTATCTGTAAATTGATGTAGAGTCCATAAATACAGCAGCAGTAGCAGAGTGCTAACCTTTCCTTGAGGGCAGCTTTATTTTTTCAATGGAATTTCAAACTGTGAACAATGTATGCATAAATGTTAGTACTTCAGATATGGACCTCCAAATATGAATTATATTGTATGCACAAACCATTGCTTTTATCCGGTGATAGGAGCTGTGTAACCTGATATGGTGCAAATGGTGTGCATAGTGGTAAGTGCAGCATAGTAGTGGAAGATGGTCCACACTCTCCATTTGCTGTTAGACAGTAAATTATCCATCTGCAAAATCCCTTAAATATGACATTATCATATTTTACAGAGTGATCCTGCCATCTCGGTCAACCAAGTTTTACAGTAATTCCGCGTAGCTGAAGGAGGTGCGGTACGACTGGACTTCTGGGGTATATGTAATCTTGTTTATCCTCCTCATTAACCTGGCTTTGAAGGGGTGCTTTTTACTCCTTTCTAACTCAGTGGTAAGTAAGGTAGTTTCAGTTGGGTCAGATCTTGTCAGAGTAAAATGTCTTGGTATGCTGATGTGTCATGGGAGCTTGGGTCATTCCAGATAGAGCCATTTATTAGTCGTGGTTTTGCTTCCCAGCCTGATTTTTGTACGAACAGCTCACAAGGAAGTGCTGATTCATTGTACTGGAAGGATTTTGTTTGCAGAATCATTGCCGACTCGATTATGCTTTGTTTGAAGACAGAATAGGATTGGTAATTACTTGCTGAACTAGAACGGAAACGCTGACAGAACAATGTTGTATTACTTGTACACCCCAGGTTAGGATAAGCAGTTTGGGATTGATGATCTAGCTCCACCTAATATCTTCAACAAATCAAATCAACAAAAGCATGTAGGACTGGAAATAAGTAGGAGGAAGTTCAGTAGAAGATAGTGCATAGTATGCTTTGATTTTAAATGATAACAATAAGGTATTTCGAACACCAAAACAATTTAAAGCATGTTTCTGATTGCCTCATTTAATTATTTTTTCTCTGGTTGGGACAGTTTTGGAATATGCAACCTCTTTATCCAGGGGAGGAGATTGACAGATGGCAAGAAGGAGCAGAGAGATTGTGGTGAGGCCCACAGATGAACTATATTAGTGAAAGTGATGAAGATGTGCATGAAAATGTGCATTTTTGAACAGTTCCTGTTCAAAGATGATGTAGTCTGGCCACGAGTGACCAATTGGATTATGCCCTCGCTGCTGTTCTGTGAAATAGGCTTCTGGCTGCAGCTGCTATCAGGCTGCCATCACGCTGCTTATTTCTGTAGCTCCCAGATATGAGCTCACAAAATGAGTAAGGTAGGCACATTGCAAAAACAAATTGAAAAAGGTTTTGAATCATAGACGCTGGTTTTGTACAGAGCATCACTGTAGTGAGGGAGAAAGGAATATTACTGAAGTCAGTGAATGCAGATGCCCCACAAGACCTAAATCCTGAAAATAAAAAATAACTTCTGGATTCAAAGTTATTCCTTTTGGATTACAAGGAAGGTTGGAAACTCTCATTTACGCTAGATAAACACCAGGATGTCACCAACTTACGGGATTTACCTTGGTTATCAGTATTACTCAAGAGCAGCTCCATATCTAAATCTGGTCTGCATCTGATTTACATTTATACTTTGTTCCACTCATACTTTTGTACAAACAACCTGCCATTTTGAAATGGAATGGTGATTTAACAAGCTTTTATTTTTTTCTGTTGTTTAACCTTTCCAATCCCTGGCTGTAGTGAAAACATTTCAGTTATTCCATAAAAGTAAATGCCTGTGAGAACAACTCTGTTCTGTCAGACATGGTATTTGGCACATTTTCCATGAATCACTTCTGATGGATCTGTGGTTTCTTCATACTCCTTGGTAAAGAGCTGTGCTTAATGATAACATTGGAGCCTAATGCCTCTCTTTCCTCTGCACCCTTGTCCTTTATAGAAGAGGAAAACACCATGCTCTCACTCTTGTCCTGCTTGCCTGATTCTTACCAGTTTAGATAGGGAGGAAACAAGTCATGTTCTCAAATAACTCTTGCAATCTACTTTAGGTCCTACGGATGCTGTGATAGCAAATGTATTCAGGTAGGAATAACCAGGGGCTCAGAAGGAGTTAAAAACAGAGGAAGTACGGTGAGGTTGGAGCTGTCGTTAAGATCTGGAAGATGTAGAGTTGGTGAGTGATTGTAAGGAGAGGTTTTGTAGGTCTGGCTGTGGCAATGGCTTGTGCCAACTGTAATGAATTAGGTGGCACTACCTTCACACTTGGATGCATTTGTTTGGGTTCTTGCCATCTTAAAGCTATACAGTAGTGCAGACTGTCATGCTACAGTGTAAATTCACATTTCTGCATTTTTAGCACCAAAAGAATAAAACCTCTCAGCACACCGTTTATGTACTAATTAAACTATGGGAAGACTGCATCGCTTTCTTCCTATATACAGAGAAAGAGCAGATAAGACCTGCTACTTCAATAGTGTTAGTAGGAACTGATGCTGACATGAAGAATAGGCAAGGCTGTTGTTGGTCCTTCTGCATTTATCTTATTATCTTGCAGTTGAGCAAATGAGTGAAGACTAGAATAATCTGGAAACTGCCCCCACTATAAATCACTATTACAAGAGCCATATAAATAGTATGGGAAAAAAGAATTCTTGGTTCAGGAGGCCCAGGAGCATATTAAATTCTCTCTCATGCTGCTTACTGCTGTGTGCAGTTGGGGGCCCAGTCCTGCTTGTATGTTTCTCTGATTTGAATGCATAAAACGAATCTGCCTCATAACATTGATATTCAGCAATAACTGCATAGGTACTGCTTCAAACTTGTACCTTTACGTGGCTTGTAAAGGGCATTGTATGGTGTATGTATTCATAGGTTAAAGATTAGTTGATATAATTAGCTCGAGGATATTGTAACTCACACTATTCCATTCACTTAACTGCTTGTGAGAGCCCATTAGCTGGTGCTAGATGGTAGCTTATCTTCTAGAACATAATAACTATTTGACAAAGTCAAAGAATAAATATATTTTTGCTGTCAGTTGCTGCAACAGTGACATTTAAACAGCTCCCACAACCAGACGATTCTCATTATTATTTTTAAATTTGAGGTAAAGATCTTTGTATACAAACTCCTATCAAGTCTTGCCTGATTATTGCTATTGTGGGAGGTTTTTTAGCATAACCCAAACCCATATTTATGCCATTAAGCAGGCAGAACCTGTAAATTTAGATTAAGTTTCTCTGCAGCTAACATTGCCTTTGATCATTCTCACTACATATATATGTTCTAATCATAATTAAAGCCTTGTAATGATTAATAGTTAAAAACCAAAGCCTTATTCAGAACATGAGACTGTGTGGTGGAAGCATTTCAGTTTTATCTGATGCACTCATCTTCAAGTGAGTTTCATATTTACAGGTACAAAAGCTGCCCGTGACCTTGAGAAGCTCATCCAAGGCAGAAAGGGTGGCCTTTCCTCTGAGATATCTAACTCTGCCTTTTTATCATGTCTGCTGGCTATCAGATAATGGCTTTTCTCTTCTTGCATTGACATCCTTATTATAGAGCCAGAATGAATAAGATTGGATCACCAGCAGCCTGCAAATTGGGAATGTCAGAAGCAAAGAGAATGTGGCTGCATAAGGGCTCAGAAAATAAATCTTTTCAGATGCTGTGGCTTTAGGGTATTATGTTGATGTCACAACAACATGTATAGGTGCTGTTTCAAATTAACAGGAAAAATCTTCCAATCTTCAGATCCATGGTCTATTTTATCAACATGATAAATACCACTGCAGTGAAACAAATCACTTTGGAGGTAAAACAGCCCACTTTGGGATGGACAATATATTTCTTCCCCTATTTTCTCATATACAAACAACTTTGAACTAATACAGTTTTATAAACAGGACCTGAAGCTATTACTTTTTTCAGAAACTCCATATTAGTGCTTGGAAATAAGTATGATGAGAATCCTAGTTTACCCATTATGGTAAAGTTACTTCTTGAGCTGAAATCCAACTTAGGCTGGTAGTGACTAGATCTGGGGTAAAAGCAGTAATTTTTATATTATGAGAATTTGTTATTTTGACATATAAACTTTTTATTTATATTTTTTTGGGGGGGGAAGTAGCAAAATTATATATATTTTTATTCTGAAATGGAAAGTTGTGAAGAATTGTATTTGGAAAAAATATATATATATTTATTTTACCTCAGCAGTGTGTCTCCTTGAACCATGATCTGGGAGTTTCATGTTTTCTCTTGGGGAGGTTGAGCTATATCTGAACTACGATGTGACCTAAAGAGGTAGCCTTAGGGCAGGAAACCCAATCTAATTTGGTGGGGAGGGAGGGGACCAAAAGGGCAAAATTTTCACAGAGAAAAGTTCAGTTCTTCACAAACTTTACTCTCCGTATTTCAGATTTTTTTTTTTTTTTTTAAATTAAACTAGTTAGTAATCTGACCTGCTCACAAGATCTGAAACTCTGGAATACAGCTAATAAAGAGCTGCAATAAAAGAACTAATAAAGAGCAGCAACAGAGCTCTAAGACTAAGCCACTAAACGGGCTTCAGGAGTCCTATCCACATTGTACCTTGAGTCTCCTAGAGAGCTTTTGGTTATGTGCTGCTGCTTATTTAGGACTTACCCTATAGAAATGATCATATTTCTTATTCCATCCTCACCTCTAGTCTTCAATAGTAAAAATCTACCAGAAAAAAAAAAAAAAAGTAGAGGAATGATTGATGCTAATTGTGTAGAAAATAATTACAATGAAAATACTGAACTAGCTAGTTATGTAAGGCACTGGGTGCTAAGAGAGAAATCAGCTAACAGACGCTGGAATTGAAAGATCTTACTTGAAGATGTATTGCTGTATGTAATACATCTCTCTGCCTTCCTTTTAAGGTGACTCTGAAATAATTAAAATGGCTTTGTAGTGTTGTTAGGCAGTTCCATATGAATTATGGTGTTGATGTCCCAGAGCATACAAAGCCTACAGTATGACTTAGATTATCCTATGTATCTGTAAAAGCTACAGCAGTATCTGCCCGCATAAATCAAGGCTTTTTCTTGTACCATTAAAAAGCTATTTCACTCACTCAGATTTTGTCAAGGACTTCTGCTTAGACAGCTGCAGGAATGTCAATAATAGCAAACCAGGTATTGATTCATGGGGCGGCTGCAATCACCTAGCCTCTTTGCTGCTAACGGAGCCATGGAAATTCAAGGACACTAAAAGATGTATAGAAATTACATTACTCAGACATTACTGCTGTAAAACCTGGGGGCTAAAATCCCTTTCTTTAAAAACACAGTTGTTTACTATAGACGACTTGTTTAGTTAGAGGATGGGTAAATCAGAGTCCAGGACTCATGACGCAGCCAATCTGTATCTAGGGGCTGCTCAGTACATCCTGCATTCTGCCCCATCCCCTGGTCATATTTGGCCTGCCAAGCTGAGTCAGGCTCAAGTTGGAGGGAAGACTGGCAGCCCTGAACGGCTGCAAAACATAACTTCTCCCCAGGTGAAAGGCAGCACAGCACTCTGCTGCCTTCCATATAGCTTGTTTAATAGGTTCCACATGGTTCCTTCTCATAAATAATACAGTGTTGGTTCCTCTTTGAGACTTTTCCTCTTAAAAAAGGAAAAAACGTGTGGCATTTAGAAAAGTGTATTTATTTATTCACCATCCTATATAACCTGCAGTGTTTAACTTGCATACTTTAAACATAAAATGGAGTATCCAAGGCTACTTTCAGCATAGGGTAACTGCTGACAGCACCTACAGTGGGTAGCTACACCTTCCTGTGTGCTGGGAAGTACGAAGTCCTCAGTTTTTCCCCTAATAGAAGACATATGTTAGGGGCTGATATTTACTAATACCATCAGAAACATCTGTGTGTGCTGCACCAATTTCTCTCCAGGCAGTAAGAGATGCAGGCTGTGGTTATTTATCCCTGTTCTTATAACTAAGCTATTTATTATTTTCAAAGAGGTTTTAAAAAAGGTAAAGAAAGCAGAAATAGCTGTGAGTATTGTTCTGCATTGCTACCAAACAAGACTGAGTGAGAAGGTAATAGACAGAGTAAGGCTAGGACATGAACTTTGCCTTTTTGCTGTGAGCACACTTTTTTAGGTTAGACTCTATTTAAATAATTGTATGCTATGGAGAAGTTGATTAAATTTTGATGTACAAAAGTTTTACAGATCTTTCCAATGAACAGTGTTGTAGGTTAGACTCTGTGTGACGCCCACTGAGCATGGTTGCCAAAGCCTTAACTGGAATTCAGGCTGATTTTAAGCCCAGGCAGTTTTTGTAGTCTTTTGAACAAACAGGAGCAGAGGATGTCTGTCCCAGACAATGTGTGAGTCCTGCAGGGGTGGTTCTAAATAAATTTAGATGGACTATCTAAATAAAAGCTTTTTTAGGGGTACTGCTTGGAACAACGCAGAGGAATAAACAACCAATTTCCACATTTTTCACAGCTGTAGTGTGCACATCAGAGAGATGTGCATGGTACATTTGGTTTATCAAGTAACTGTGATTTCATCTCTGAATACAGTTTGCAATTTCAGATGAGATAAAATGATCTTCCTTTGGCTATTAGTCCTTCACTGCAGGAAATCCCTCTGTTCCCATTAAAAAAAAGATGTAGGATTCTTGGTGGAGAAACTGGTATCTAGGCTGGTGGGAAATCCTGTAAGTGTGTGAGTAAATACATAGAGGAAGATAAAAACAACTTTGTAATAGAAGATGAAGTTATTTCTGTTCCTGGTTATCCTGATCACATGTGACTGCAGGGGGATTTTCATCTGTGTACTTGCTAACAGCAAGGACTTTGACAATTGCCTAATAATAAGTTAAAACAGAATCACATGAAAACAGAACAACAAAAACCAACCCAGCACCACCACCAAAAAAAAAATCAAAAAAACCAGCTGACTCTCTACTTCAGTTTCCTCTTATCTGTCTTAATTATTTTTATCTACAGATAAAAGCTACATTGGTGGACTCATAATAAGGCCAAGAGGCTTCACGCAGTGAGGCCAGTAAGGTGCTTCTATTCAAATTAACTGAACACACTTTTTTCTCCTTAAGTAAAAGGAATAGATTACATTATAGGCCTGCAGTACAGGAGAATTCAGAATGTTCTTCTCTGTGAGGACAATGTGAAAAGCTCACATCAGAATTTATAACCCTTTCAAAGAAGTCACTGAACTTAGATATGTAAATTGTATGCACCTGGTCTGATATGGGTAGGATTTGCATGAGATAGCTGGATATGCTGCTACTTCGGTTCTGGTGTGGAGGTATGAACAAATGCCGTTTTTTAGGCATGAACAATGGGATGTAAAAGACATTCAGAGATTAAAAGCAAATTGAAATTTTATATTCTTTGCTTTAGTAGGTAATGATTTTTTGTGAAGAAGCTGACAGCATGAAAATAACTCCTATTTTATATGACACTGTAGAAATAGGGTTTGAGCTGTAGGAAAGTGAATGCTGTTCTGAAAAAGGCTTTTTTTATGAAAGTGATGTAGCACTGAAAGGAATAAAAGGGAGAAACCCTAGTGTGCCAGGATTATGAGAGAAATAACAACAACTAGCAAAATACAGTGGGATTTATCTCTGTTGTTCTGGACATTATCTTATAATGACCTTGCAATTAAATACGTGGGGAAAATCCCCTCCAGCAGGAGTAGAACCACAGGCCTTGGATGGCTGGGAGAGGTGTCTCGGTTTCTGTGGGCGGGTGCTGTGGCTCCGAGGGCTGTGATGTACCCTTTTGTTCAACGACCCCTGAGGGCCTGCTGCTCCCGGAGGAGGCACAGCCAGGGGCTCTGGGACAGCACGGAAGCCTCAAACTTGGTTAAATGAGGAGAAATACAACTAGCCAGGTTGCTCAAATGTAACAATAGTAAGGTTAAAGAAGTGGCTATTTTCTTTGAAGCTCTTGGGCTTTAATGCATGAACTCCTGATAGTTAGCATGAAGGTACAGGGGCAGATTGCAGTTATCTATCAAGGAAGCTATGAACACTATACAAAATTAAAAGCTTATTTGAACCCCTGCCTTCTTAGATAGCTTCTGCATTGGTATTAATTGGAGAAAAGTGCTAGAAGAGTTAACAAGGAAAACCACTGTTCAATGGAGCTACACCTAAAGCTTTCTAACGTTCAGCCTGGGCTCACATACTACAACCTGTAGTAAAGGCTGTGCTGAATATCATCCAGTGCAGGGACTTTCACTTCAGATTCCATCTCTGATCTCCCTTGTGCTGACAGCATATGATACAAGAAATATCATGCTGTTTGGATTATGAAAATAATTGATGTATTCATATTTACTGTCTCACTTCTTTATACTAGCCTGTTAAGTCCTTCTGGGGATGAGATCACAGATTTTTCTAAACAGCAGCTGCTCCGTAGTTTCTTAAAATATCGGGTTTAAGAGATGGGCCAAGGAAGACAGGGTTGATGATAAAAACAGATGGCTTCATTGCTAACAATATACCTGAGCTTGCAGGCTTGCTTGTGAAGGTGTGGGCAATTTTGTTGATGCAAGAAATGCTGAGACTGTTCAGCAGGGTTCTTGGTTCTGAAAGGAAAGTCACTGCTCCAGTTCCTCACTTGTGTTGCGTGGAGATAAACACTGTCTATGAAGAGGAAAGATTCGAGAAAGCCTAATAATTTGAATGTGATCTCTTTTGGGAAGTGTGGCTGGCCACAGGCTGTTGGGAACTAGATGTTACTGTGCCTGTATCACCCTGGCTACAATGGTGATGAGTACTGTGGTGCTGGATATTGTTCAATACAAGCATTTTGTGTGTGCATGGAACCTGAACAACAACTGCAGCTCCACTATTTCAGTGTGTGGGTAACGTGGTGGCTTTCCATAATGAACCGCTCAAAACACTTGTCCTGGATTAGCTTCTCCTTCGTGTCTACCCAGAGTACAAACATTTGTGCACGTGCTGTGCCAAGAACAGACACTGTATGTTTGATTACTAGTGGTCAAGCATACCTCTAGACACAGAAAACTGCTTAGGAGAAAGTGAATTAACAAATACTGAATAATAAATTCATTGTGATTTCACAAAGGTCTGAAGAGGTCTGTGCATTGAATTCTTTGCAGTTGTCGTGCTAATAAATTGTTCAAGATTTGGTTTGCTTTCTTAGCGCAGGGTTGTCAACATTATTGCCTGAGAAGAATGACCTTTACTTCTTGTTGGAAATCTGGATAAAAGCTAAAACCACTATTGTTCCCTGAATGTAAGGGAACACAGGGACTGTACAGCACTGGGTTGTCACCAGCAGACTGAGGCTTTTCCTGGGGAAAGAAACATATGGCCGTGTCGCTGGCTGTGCCGCAGGGGTCAGAGACTGGCTTAGAAGCATTAGCTGCCTTACCACAAAAAGCAGTCCCAGCGGCAGTGTGTGGTTTTGGCTAAGAGGCCTGGGGAGAAAGGAGTGGGTCGCAGCCCTGGGCCCCGTCAGAACGCACGTAACATTTGTGTAGAACTTCTTTTGGTGGTTGGGATGTGGCGCCGTACGTGGTGGATGTCTTTGAATTAATGGAATACTTCACTAGTCTTAGGTATTCTGCAAATACTGTCCTTTGGATTCTTTCTTAAGATAATTTAATATGACTACATCAAACCCATGCCTGCCTCCTACAAAAGTGTATATGCATATAATTTCACAAATATTTGCTGTGTTACGATCCCAAATCAAGATTAATATGCCATCAGTTTGTCTGATGTCAGCCTTAATCTGAACTTTCACTTATCATCCTTTAATAAAGAGCTCTTCTCAGTTTCACTGGCAATATCTGCAGATAAAGTTAGGCTTTATTCACTGCAGTTTAGCAGACTGAAACAAGTTTTTCATGTCTCTAACTCGGTAGGAGAGATGCTGACTTTAGGACATGTTCTATTTCCGTTTGGTAAATGCTGCTTCATTTATCATTCATAAGTGCAGAGGAGAATTAAGGAGGCTTCCTACCCAATCCCTTCCCTTCCAACTTGGATGAAATAACTGCTCAAGGGAGCAGATTCAGAGCAGAATTATCCCCGTATAACTGATGCTGCATGTGCAGCGCTTCTGTAAGGACCATGTGGTGGGGGGCATTTTGTGGTTCCCTCTGTAACAGGGCTCATGGCTTTTGGTGGGTTACAGAAAGAAGTTCCGTGGACCTACTTTGTGTAGTATTAACTACCTATTAGGATAAAATAGCACCCTACACATTGGGAGGACACCATACTGGAAATTTACTGCCTATATATCCAGCATGATTTTTCTGCCCTGGCAGAAAAGACAGTGTATCAGGAACTTGGTATCCGAAGTCTAAATGCCTGTTCAAAGGAAAGGCGTGGTATTAGTGTTAAAAGGTAGCACGTTGCCCAACTCCCAGTCGCTACAATGCCAGTATCTCTCATGAGGCAAAGAAGTCAATTTCTCAAGCACCAAACAATAAGCTAAATGTGCAGTTTCAGCATATCCAGTCTGTGACCCCTTTTTTTTTTTTTGTCTTGTTCAGTCATGAAATCCCATGCTGACCTCTATTAATACAAGTATGATCCAATTCTGTCACAAGGACACTTCATTGTGTGCCTCCTGAAAGGGCCAGAAACGATCAAATTGCATTGCAGTCTTCTGAAGACAGATGGTTGTGCTGAGGCTGGTGATGCACGCACCAATAAATTGGAGTGCCGTGGAGCTTTAGCTGCAGGTTTTGTAAGTCAACAACCACAAGGGCAGCCCCTTTAACTCTGCTCTTCCTTGAATTGACTTCTGATTTAAATTAAACCCGATTGACGCTTGCTGTGGTGTATTATCTATGTTCTTTGCTCTGTGTTGTCATGTTCTAATCCTGCATACTTTTCCTGCACTTTCTGTGATCTTTGGAAGAAGGATGAGTTACCAGCACAATGTTTAGTTGAGCTAAAGATCTACTTATGGTGAATATTACATGGGTTGTTTTAAGATGGAAAATAGAAGGAAAAAAGAGACTTACAGTGGAAACTTTTTTTTTTTCCCCTCGATGCTTTCATTTCTTTTGCAGTGGGGATTACTGTGCTATTTATTCTTCATGTTGGAAGTATAGTACTTATGTCTGTTAGATTTTTTTCTATTTAGCTTTATATTATTTTAAAACTGGGAAAGATAAGTAACATTCCTCTCCTGTTTTTCTGTATTTTGTTTTTTATCCTGATGATATTTCCTTCTCCTGGTCAACAAAAGTTTGACCTATGAGACATAGGGTTGTCTCATTCGTTCGTTTTCATCATCAGGTAAACTTTCTGTCCTTGTTAGCTCATGTCCTATGGAATATGTCCAGAACAGGGATTTTATAGCTCTTTGTAAAGCCAGTGCTGAGTACTGTCCCCAGTGTGACACTCAGGGCAAGAATATGTTTTGGAGCCCAACCAAAGCTTGTGGAGTGACCTCACTGTATCTTAATGAAGTGATGAATGTCTTGTATTTTCATGGACTGACCTCTTGTTTCTGTATCAGTTATGGACTTGTACATATCCCTGCTGTGCTCTCTCTCTATGTAGTGTACACACATGCGCGCTATATTCCTAGTCTTGAGAATCAGAATTCAGAGTATGTGTGAAAAACAGCTAGCTAACAAGCACAGGGATACAAATTTTATCCTCGTGGCATTAAAGTTGCAAGGAAAAGAAATGCATCTCTCCATTGCTGACACTGAGCCAACAGTTTCAGTCTGAGAACAATTTTATTTGTAATCCCCTGCTAAATGCAAATAAGTTCTGTGTCTCTTTTCTTCTGGAGATTGCTTCCCTGAGTCAGTGGAGTTCATTTACATTTTAGTGACATCCACAAGAATTTTGCCAACACAGCTTATTACTGCAAACATTGCGTCAGTTCTGACATTTTTCTTTCCTGGGAGAATCCCCAGAGTGGCTGTTACTGGTCTTAGCAGCAGACTTGGGGCTTCATGAGCAGAGGCACACAGAAGCCACGCCAGCCTTAACCATTCTGTCTTCCACCTGGCAGAGCACGTTCCCTGAGTTCCCACCACAACATTTTATGGCCACGGTGTGAAGCACCCTGGAGAAGGGAACTGAGCAGAGAAAAACCTTCCTCATGCCAGTTTGCTCCCTGACCTTGCTCCTATAGACCCAGGCTCAGTCCCTGTGCCTGCTGCACAAACACCTGTGTTGGCACACACAGGATTGCCACGCGGTGCCAGTGGGGCACGCCGAACGACAAGCACCCTGGAGTGTCTTCCCTCTGCTCTTGCAACCAAAAGTTTTGATCTCAAGCTGCAGCCCTGGTCATTCAGGCTTTCAGGATCTTCACAATTTGAACGTAACCTGTATCTTCAGGTTATTTTTTTTTTTATTTTGTGTCTTCATAGTACAAATCCTATGTATTCAAATTCAAATTAGTCCTGCAGTCTTGGGGCCAGACAGCTGAATCCATGGAAGACAAAAGTTATCCCTGTAATTGCCCTTAAGTTTTTTACACAAGCATAATCAATTGCCAGCAAAGAATCCTCTTGCCCATGCAGCTTTTATAGCAGGTGCAGTGTTACAAAGATTAAGACCTTCCCTTTAGGACAGAAGCATGATCTGAGTCAGATCCTGTATTCTTCAGCCTTCCTTTCACATGAGCAGCGTGTGCCTTCCTCTGGCTCTGCCATGCAGTGCGAACTATGGGCAGTGCTTCTCACAGAAAGGATGTCAGCAGTGGTTCATGCATTTACAAGCAGCATTTACTAGTTCTGTGGATTCCTGTTGATGGGAATCTAGCAGTGCTGAGTAAGATAGATAGGTAAATACTTTTTTGGTTTATCATTATATATTTTTTCTGCCCTGCTTATGTATTTGTACATGATATTGTCACTGTGCTCTCTGAAACAAAGCCTGGCAGCTAAAAGGAATACTGCAGTGTAATGGCTTGAACATATGTCTCTGTTAGGCACTCAAATGGAACCAAGCAAATTATTTCAGTCATGACTTAAGGCATATTTGAATTTAGGATTTTAAGTAGATTTTATTACCCTGGCCCTGCTGCCTTTTTTTTTTTCCCTATTTGCTCTCTGTTCTTCATCATATTCTCAATTCCATTGCATACATTATTGCACTAACTCATGTTTTGTAAAGCTAAGTGCCAAAAAGCTGGATTTTGCCACTTATTTAGAAAGAGACTGGACAAAATATTGGGCCTCAGTTCAGGAAAGCACTTATGTGCGTACTTTGGGCACTTCAAATACACCCTTGATTTGATTCATATTAAATTCTCCAATTCGGGGACTGCTGAGATGTGTGTTCAAAAACTGTCACTGTTTAACACATTTTTGTCACTGGAGCTATTTGTCTACCTGATGGACTCTTTTTCTTTTCTTGTGTTTTTGAAAGCTTGCATGTATACAAGAGTTACAATAGAAATTAGTTACGTGTTTTAAAGTAGCCTATTTTGAAATTCATATACTTCATATTTACTTCTCAAAGGAAAGTGTGTATCAAGACAATTCCATAACTAGATCAGTTCCTTGTCTGTGCAGGTTTACAGAGCAGCCTTTGGCCTGCTGCCTTGATAGCTGCTCTCCTTTTAAACTTCTGCTTCTTGTCCAAAAAACAAAACCAGACAAAGAAATGTTTCTATGTTTCAAAATAAAGCAGTAATACAGATAATTTTTTGCTCTGAAACTGAACTAGCAAGTCACGTCAGAACTCATATGCCCCAGATATGCCTCAGAACCCCAGATTAAATGCATTTTTTTTTTTCCTTCCTGCTACATATTCCCTCCCTCCATCTTTCTTTGGTATTTTTAAGTCCTTGTCCTAATAGAGAAGCTTGTATGTACTACAATAGTGTTCCTGAATCTAAGGAATAGCATTATGTTGCTTCTTAAGTCTATTAGGGTGCCCATAATACAGCAGTTTTTCAAAGCTGACAAGTACAGTTGTAAATGTTTACTAAGCAAAGAAGCAAAGTTAAAGGAAGATGAAATGGTTTCTCAGGAAGAAAGTGGCACAGTCAGGACAGACAGTTCTCTTGAGTTTGGAGTTCTTTCCTGCAAGAGGCCTTGACATGCCTCTCAGTTGTGGTTCTTCAGTGGTCCCTACAACTAGGTTTCACTCTCTGTTTCATTGATGCGTGACCGTACCGTGCAGATTAAGTGCAGTACTCACCCACTTCTGGAGCTTTACCTAGCAACTTATTTTAAGAATCAAAGCCCTCTAGGTCTCCCATTAGGGCACTACCAAGAGTGGATGCATCTAGAGGGCAAGTTGGACCCTTTGAAATCAGCTTCGTGATCTCCTGTCCCTGTGCACAGCCAATACAGAGTACATAAGCCCCTGGTCAGATGGTGTGAATACCCTCCCCGAAACTGTCTGCAAGGACTAGGTGAAGCCTGGATACAAATTTGCCAGGAGGTTGTGAAATGACAAATTCCTTTTCCTTGGTTGGAATGACTCCGAAAGGATACCTAATGGAATTAACCTGCAATGAACAGAAATAACAGGATACATTAATTGGGTTGACATTTAGTATTTTCAGTGACTGTTGTCACTGTTATTTCAAGAGCTGTTACGTTCATGTAACAGTTGTTTAAATAACACTGCCATGCCTCTCTCAGAAGTTGCTTTTCTGACGAAAACTGTACAAAAGCAAAAACTGGATAGTACTTAAACATTCCTTCCTCGATAGACTCAGGAACAGATTAACTTTCCTAGTTGACTCCAAGCAGGGTTATCTGTAAAGACGTTTCCATTGGTAGGATTATCTATGTAACACTATCTAAAGCTGCAACTACAGCAATGAAGATTATTATTCCAAATGACCTGGGATGCTTAATGGAAAGACAGTGTGTGGGATTATCTGTGTAGATGCAGCTTTTAGAACAAACATTAAGTCTGGCTCCTGTTAATGTGAGCCTTAAGTAAAGTCGGTGGGAGAAATTTACTGTAAGTTTTGCAGTATTTAATTATTTGGTTGAAAATAAAAAAGTATCAAGTACATGAGACACAATTCCTTTGTCACAAAAGGCTCCAGCCATGCAACCCATGGAAGTGGGAGCAGTGATTGCACAGGTTATGACGATCTTAAGCTTCAGTGGGAAAATTCCTTGGTTCGAATGAAAATGTATTTTTAAATCTGAAGCAAAATTTTAGCCTTTAATACTACTTTCTCATGAATTCAGAATCTGTCTAGATAAATAATATAGTCTTAAAAAAGCATATAGGTTGTATGAGACTAAAAGACAGATAAAAATTCGGTATGCAAGTGAGATTCTATCCTATAAAGCTGGCTGAAGGAGGGGAACTGAGAAATAGGCAAAGACAAGTACGTCTTAAGTGTTACAGGTCAGTACCATTTTGCTGAGTGTATTTTCTGAAGAAATATATGGTTAACTCTTGAGCAAAGATTATACATTCGATTTCTTCTTATGGCAAGGGAAATATTAGCTTGTTTTCTCAACTGGAACAAATCTATGCATTGCTTCTCAGGACAGTTTCTGCTGAGTACATGCAGTACATTGCTTTTGTTATGACTTAGCCCAGTGGTTCTGCTTATGAGTCAAGGGGATTTAATGGGAAAAAAAATCACTGTCAGTCAATTTAAAGAAAGGGAGCACAAGAAAGAGAAAGGGAGAGAGAGAAGAAAGACACAAGAATCCAGCTTCTCATGGCGATTCTGGTTAACTGATACAGGAAGCATAGGCAAATATATTCTGACTTGAAATATACTTTAAATAGTTCAAGTTCCTTCCCATTAGGCTGAAATTTAATGGTAGCTTGGTAGCTGCATATTAAATGAAATCCTTCTGTGTCGATGTTTTGCCTCTTAAATGCTAAAATTAAGCTCCCAGAGTATGCTAAGAGTGTCATTATTTGTCTCTGAACACTGAAATAACTATAGAGGGTAAAATCTACCTACACAGGAAGGGTAAAAATCAACTGAATTGTGGGAATTTATAATCCTGCTGTGTGTAATGAGTATATTTTTTTTCTTTTAAGGCACCTCTTTTACAAAGATGCATTTATATATATGAATGCACACATCACCTGTTGGTAAGCATATACTGTTGGCTGTCTAAGAATCATCTCTGAATTCACACAGAGAGCTCATCAAGCTCCTGTTGCTTACTGTAATGCCATAAACAGCCTTTTAGTAGTATCAGGCCTGTGGTTTAAACACACAGATTGGTACTGTTGTTCTTTACTTAAGGCTTCTAGACATTATGGTAACATGGTGAGGAGGCTGGATATGTGAGGTGCTACAAAAAGAACAAAGATTCCCTCCTCTGAAGTAAACTTATCCTATGAACTGGTTGTGAAGCAGACTATGGTTTGCAATGACAATAGTACAACTGTTTTCCATCTTGTAGCAGTGTGCCAAGTGTAGGATGGAAATCTCGCCTGGAATGTAGCCTCACTCAGAAGTCTGCTTTTCCTCTAAGTAGATGCTGATTCTTGATTTTGAGGACCCAATATTTTCCTGATTTCCTTCTTCTCCCTGAAAATTCACTTTACTGTGGCTAGTTGCAGAGCTTTTCCCATATGTGCCTGGCTCTGAAAGGATGTGTAAAATACTACACTGTCTTTCCCTTATAAATAGCGCACTGTGTAAGCCCTCTGGAATCTTTCTCACTGTCTCAGGATACGCTGCATGTCTCTGCCATTTCCTTAAACTGGACAAGTCACAATGTGGAGAGTTCCACGGTGGGAGTGGATAGCCACAGAATACATTTGGGCATTACAGCAGCCGACCTCAAGAGATTTCAGCAGCTACATGACAGTAAAACTGGCGTAATACAGTTGAGAAAGAGCTGTCAGCTTTGTTTTTCTTTCTCCCTGGGTATTTATTTCTGAACTCCTTTCTTAGTGTCTCTTTTTCTTTGCCCTTCCCATTTCTGAGGTGCTGCTTACCTGCATAGCTTCTACAAAGCAACCTCTGATGCTGAGTACTGAGGCCACGCGGTGGGGGTTACTGGTTACAGGGAGCCCCCTCTACAAACACTATTCTGTCTGATTTCATGAATGCTAGGACAAAAAGTTCTTATTTTATTCACTCCCAACGCCTATGTGAGTGAATCCAGAATATTGTTAGGCATTAATAACACAGTGAGCAGGAGGTGATTTGGAAGTAATTTCCCTTCGACTCTATCATTAGTTTGCTTCTGTGGTTGATGTACTGCCAGTTTTTTAAGAGCTAGATCTCACATGTTCCCCTTAGATTCTGACAAATCTGAAATCCCCTGGAGTGAATGTACATGCACAGCATGCACCTATAACAAACTGAGGAACTTGGCCATTTGTTTTCCCATTTAAGGAAAAATCCTGGGCAAGTAAACTTCTAATAGGTATACTCTGGAAAACCTTTTTGTTCGGAAAAGCTGCATGAAGCACAACATGACATGCTTTTGGATGTTATGATCTGAAGTTAGGCATTTGTTTAGAAGCCTGGAACCTCCCGGGGAGTTAACTGCACTGCTTTTCATAAACAGGCCAAAATTCTCACTGGGAGTGTGTTCAGACCATCTTTAAAAATGTCTGTTACCAGTACTTTAACAGAAAAATACGCAATAAGGGAACTACAGTTCTTTCTTGTTACCTGCTTATTAATTATGTAGGGTTTCATCTGAAGTGGATGAAGTTTTTCTTTGCCAAAATTCAAAGAATTAAATTCAAAATGTGGATACCTCTAAGTGTAAAGTAAACAACCAATTTGGGATGAGAAAGAACAATGGTAACTAATGTGTAAAATATTTTCCTGATATTTTTACACATGCTTTGCAGCTCAAGGGTAAAATGCTTTAAATGGCTGCTGCTTTCGGTGGGCTTCACAGGGTCATAGCTCCTGCCAGGAAATTCTAAAATGTGCTAGGATTAGCTAGCCTGAACAAAAGTCTTTCTTGTGGCTTAAGTGTTTAGACGTTAATATTAGCAAAAAAAAAAAAAAGTTAGAAATAGCAATTCCAGTGGAATGGCTTTATCTTACACATGTGTAGAAAGAAAGAAAATATGGATGATATCTTTAAATGTACACACAGTCATCTTACAAATTATATAATGTTATCTGTAGTTTAGTCACAAGGGGATTTTTTTGTACACAAGCACTTCATTTTCATGTGCTCTCACAGCCATGTGCTCAGGTTTCTTACTGCAAGCACTGCTGTGTATGGAAACCTGTCAGCTTTTCAATTTTATCTAGTTTTGTCACTGCCTTGTCCTTTACTAGGTAGCACTACTGTTTTGGATGGTATGAGGCTGAAGGGAACGGTATATCAGATCTAACTGCACAGCCTTGCTGTGTAGATTTTCTGTTGGTGCTGATTTTCTAACAGGTCTTGCTGCTATTCAGCAAAATCAACACACGACAGAGGTGCTTTGGCACCCGTCTTGTCTGAAACATTTCTGTGTCTGTGAAGTATAGATGAAGTGACAGATGTTAGTGCCTTGCTGGATAACACTCTGCTCTCAAGTTCAGCTGTGAACAGCAAATCAGCCTTTCCATTCCAAATAATGAATTTCTCCTCTAGGCAGTTTCTGATTTGTGTGCGCTTCTGTAACCACTGCAAATGATCTGTTGGTTTTGTCTTTTTGAGCTCTTCAACCTGTAATGTGTTCAGAGCAAACATGTGACTATTTGACTCTGTTTTGTCAGCTGTCACTGTTGTAGCTGATACTACTGAATTGAGAGCTTTGCATTTCAAAAAATACATATTTATTGTATGTTAAAAAGAGTCGGTTGCCACTCACTACTTATTTTATGCACACTTTCATGGAAGGACAGGAAATACTACTGTGAGATACAAATTGTTAAAAGGTTTTCATGTGATCTAGGCAAGATATATAAGATCATCAAAACTGATGTGTTGCTACTGATCTTCCACCACCACCACTCCCCAACACATTCTTGCAGAAAACAACAACAACAACAAAAACACAACAAAAAACATGTCTAGCTCTAATCGCTGCTGTTTGGATTAATGACTAAAGCATGGAGAGCTGAGGTCTTGCCTAAATTCATCTCGTGTCCTCCTGTGCATGTTAGTCCTTTTGTATTCTCAGCTATAAACCCCAAATCTCTCCATGCTCCATGGACCCGGAGCCTGCTCTATTTAATGGTCTGTGAGCAATTCTACAGAGTGCTTGTGCTGTATTAATGTTTGAACTCCAGTGTAAAGCCAGGTACTGAGTTGTGACAGGCGCGGCTCTGTGGACTAAACACTTGGAGTCGAGGACCTGCTGTCTATGGTGTGCATGTTTCAAACACTTTGACTTTGCTTTAGCTCTGCCTTGCCTCTGTGGATCTGAATACCCCTTAGAGGATGGGTGTACTGGGCTCACTCCTGAAACTCAGTTTTGGGTTTACTTTCATCTGCCAGTAGCTGTCAGTTTGCTTTCCCTGTTGTAACCTCTGGTCTTTTTGCAGAACTGTGGCTGTGTTCTTCTGTGTACAATGTTGTGTTAACTCAAAAACCAAAGTCAACAAATATTTCTGGCAAGCAGTGACAGCAGTATGGGATCAATCCAGTTTGTGCCACGTGAAATAGGGCGTATTTGTGCTCTTAGATGTTGCTAGTTGCAAAATGGATGTTACAAGGAAGATTTTAGAGTTAAAACTGTCGCTTGAAATTAACAAGTAAACACGATAAGAATAAGTAGGAACAGAAAAAGCTGAGATGGTTAAACCGCCAGGTTTGCTAGTAAATGGCTATGCTGAGATTACAACATGCTTGTTCATCAGAAATCCTCCAACTCATCTTTCAACCTGTTTGACAGAACGGTGTTCTGAAACAACGGGCTAAAGCTATCTGCACTGTTTACAGCTGTTACCCTTTTACTCCTTTAAATACATTGGATATCACTGACTTGACGGTAATTCTTACCTCTCGCCTGCTCCCCCAAAGTATAATTTTAATCCACTGGCAGTTTGTTTATTCACATCAACATTTCCAGAGGCAGAGTGCCCAGCCAGCAGCTACTGCTCTGTCAGAGCCGCCAGTGTTTAATTGTTTCCGGCAGTGATGACTGCCTTTTTAAGGCCTTGTTCTATTTTATTTTATTATAGTTTATTTTCCCAACTGGTGATTCGGAGCAGTATCCTTCACAATACATTAGCTTAATGCATTTTGATCTGGACCCAATCTTCCATTTCCTGCTACCGCTGATACTTGCTTACTATTCCACTTGAAATGCATGTAGCATAAATGACTTAGACATAAGTAAAGCTCTAAATATCCATATCCTTGCAACAGAAAAACCAGATCAGATCTCATATGTAGAACCGTATATTGCTACAAAGACAGATTCAGTGAGAAAACAGATTTGTATTCATAGGAGATTGTCAGGATTTAGGAAGGTGCAGGGTAACTCACTTGAGCAGGTTAGCTTGATGGACATGTAGTCTCTGCCACAGTCCTTCTTGTAGTGACAGCGCAGCCAGTTTGAGAGGCAGAGGCCGTTGCCACACTGTAGTTCTTCTTTTTTACAAGGCAGAATGCTCTGTTCGTCTGAAAGGAGGAGAAACGATTGATAACTTTGTGTAACAAGCAACTCTCTCCTGGATAAAAGCCCGGTGTCTCCTGCAAGTCAGCCTTCCTGCTTCTGAAAGCCCTGGGCAGATGAAAACACTTTCTTTTTGTTAGACCTGAAAAGGGTCTGAGACTTAAATGCTTCCTAGGCTATTGTTGCTGCTCATTTAAATAGTGTTAGAGACGGATGAGGTCTGGGTGAAATAACCAAAAAACCCACCAGGGTACCCTGTGTTTGAGAGGCACCTAGCCTCCTTACCTCTAGGCATCAACTCCCAACCCAAACAATCCATCTTCACCCCAGTTTAATACACAAAATGGATGGAGGAAAATAAATAATTATTTACTACCTTGTATAGGTCTGAAGGATTGGATTAAAGGCTTCCCCCAACCCTTTACCATTCTGACGGTGAAAGATAGGAACTCAATCTGATAGGGGGGGAGTGCATTTTGTGGAATAAACGGTTGGGTAAATTTATGGAGACAAATGCTCAGGTTTGGTTTGTGGAGATATTAGATACTTTGTGGTAGGGTCTGCAGTTCTGTGCACATACCATGCCTCTGGCTGCTTAAGTGCAGGGCTGAGGCCCCTTCCCATGGGGAACTGTTGATTCCTGTGGGCTGAGCAAAAACCTGAATCCCCATCTCTGCCTGGAGAGGGGGAAAAAAGAGTAATTTTAACTTATCCTTCAGTAATGTACCATGGCTTCTGTTCTCTTATGGATACATACGCGCATGAAAACAAATTTTCTTAAGCAAGAGATAATACCTGCCTAAGCCCTGTAACTTAAGAAAAACGGGCTTTGGGTCATTCTAATATTCACCTATTTGCACGAGACATGGAGGCGTTGGGTGAGGGAATGTCACTTCTAATGTCTGAACGGCACCTCTTTTTCCTCATCCAAATGTCCTAAGGGCATGCCTGAGGAGAGAGTGACCACTGGCTATGCAAAATAGCTGTTTTATTTGATGTTCATGAACAATCAATAGCATCCCAATTCAAAACTTAAAGGAACTGGGGGTACCTCTGTGCAAGGAAGGGGATCTGTCGTTTTTTTTTGACATACTAACTGCACTTTGCAAAATACCCCATGGAATGCCAGTGGCTAGCCATAGCATAGAAAACAGGCTGAGAAAATGACTGGAAGAAGAGCTGGTTATGTTAAAATGTATTCCAGCTCATTAGGTTAAAATCTACTTGTACAATGTATGGGGCAAACAAATTCATGGGAGATCAGGAAGTTGGAAAGTTATCTGGGAAAAGCGGGAAAAAGGGCATTTTTCAAAGAAAGCTTTTTTTTTTTTTTGTCATTTTGCCAGTAGTGCTATTGAAATTGGGCTTATTTGATAAAAGGAAACCATTTTCTGACAGGTGCATCTGAGTGCGCAAACAGATGTACTGAGATCACTGAGTTGCACACTTTTGTTGAGCTTTCAAATACCGAGAAACAGAACAGGAAAAAAGCAGTTCATTAATGACAGATTAAAAAGTATTTGAATTTTGTCATGGAAAAGCTTTGTGCAGAAAACTTCAGAAATCACCTTTAAATCTCCCTAAGCACTAGAAGTTTATTTAGGTTACTTTATGTAACCAATCTAAAATATTCCAAATGCAGGCAAATACAAGTTCAGGCTCAACTTGAAATACACCAGCTCCTGGAAGCAAATGCACAGAGGGCTAGTGTGCACACTGGTACCCGACAGAACACCAGTAATTCTGCTACATCAGGTTTTCGTTTGCTCTCCAATGTTTTTAATTTGGTGCTTTTTTGTCAGCCTTCATATCTGCAAAATGATGCAGCTAGGAGTAATTGTTCATGATTTCCAATTCTCCACACAGCTGCTCCAGTGGAAAGTATCAGTACCGCAAATGCATTTATAAATACCGCCAGCGCTGAGGACATACTGTTACAGTAAATCTTAGGCTATGTGCTTTTACCTGGCAGCTCAGCAATCCAGAGGCCAATAATCAGATCACAGTGTTTTGTACTTTCAGAACATCTTGCAGTGTATTTCCCAAACGGCTTCTGTATTTGTGGTGGGTATCTCAGACAGTCTTTGGGTAAAATAGAATAGAGCTCCCAGCAGTTAAGGTTGTCGGGATTCCTGTCTGTTTTTTTAGAGAGTTAAAATATTACAGAAGAAGCAGCTAAGCAATAATTATTTTGTGGTATCCAAAGTAGTCATTGTGGAAATGCAACAAGTTTATTAGCTTTAGACTGTTTGCATCCTCACTGCAAATACCAAGAAGGAATTCACCTGCAAAAAAAATATGCCAATGAAAAAATACTGTTTGCAAATTTGTTAAAGTCGTGGGTCCCAGTATGCATCTCACATACACATTAATATTTTCCATAAAGTCTATTTAGTTCATAACTTAATGTGAAGGTTCACTAATTATTTTAATCCTCTTAGAACCTGCTCCAGTTTATACCCTTTCATATCTTTCTTGTTTGCTGTTCCTGTTTTAGTTCAACACAATTTGCTTCAGTTTCAGGCTACAGTTTCACCAATTTTTGACACTAGGAATTTTTCTACAGTTCCTGCGACATCAAATTTCTGTTTTGCTTTCCACCACCTTACTGGCTCTTCTTTGAAGGTCACTTAATAAATGCCCCTCCTGCCTCATCCAGAAAGTAATTGTACACGTTCTGTTTCTGCTAGTTGTTGTTGAACTGTCTAGGCCACTTTGGGGTACACTGCTTATGAAAACGTTAGAAAACCACAGCAGTGTTTTATTACATTCAGGGAAAACTATTAAGACTGAAAGCTATAAGAAATTATAGGGGCAGATGCAGTTCTTTGGACTAAAGAGCACTGGGGGACAATGACAGTCAAAGAAGGGCGTGCAAACCTATCCCATAAAGCTGCATGTCCAGAATATAGCAAGAGTAAAATATGTCTTTTGTAATTCAGATGATGTAAATGTTCCAGCTATTGCCAAGGGAAGCTGCAAAATACCTGGTAAAATATGAAGACTAAAAATACAGAAATAATATTTTTAGGAAGAAACTGAGGCACGGGCCTCATGGAGCAGTCAGGGACATAGGTATAAAATTCAGTCTTAGTTCTGACGGAACAAATGATAATGTCTGAGTTCCAGGTAATCAGATTTCTCTTGTGCAGCACAGATAGCTTCATTTGGGAAAAATGAATTACTTTCCAAATGATGTTTCTATCTCAGTAGAGGCCAGAACACAGTGTTTTGTCTTTACAGGATGTTTTACCCTGAGGTAAATTGATTTGAAAACATTTTTTACTGGAGAAGTGCTTCCCAGTTCTAAGCCCACCTGTTCCAATCTGAGTGTGCCAGGCACAGGCATGATGATGGTTTTCAGGGTTTGTACTCCAAATCTATACATGATTGAATTAATTTATGACTTCAAAATTAGTAATTTAAGAACATAAAATGATCCTATCAAATTTAGGTTAAGGTGCAGTCTTATCTAACGGTGATGCATGAAATTAATCCACAAGTTGAAAATGAACCCGCGCCACTAAAATACACATAACAAATTACAGCTGTTGTACATTAGCCAAATTTCTATTTCTCTGTTAACACCATTTTTTAAAAAAAATCAAAGTAACAATTTATCTGCTAAAGTGGGAGCACACTTCTCACATCAGCCACTGAGCCTGATAATGCCCAGATCATCCACCAGCAGGAACTACTCTCAGCAACATAATGTCTGGGCTTTGTGAAAGCACGGTCCTCATTCTTGTGTGCAGCCTGGCCTTGAAACCTTTGCAGCTTCAGGAAGATAGTCCTGGTGAAGAAGGATCCTCCAGCTACACAGAGATGATTTAACAGCTCTTGAGTTTGGTGAGAGGATGAGAGAGAAAACTTGTGGTATGGTTAACTTGATGCTTACTGCTCTACTGTGCTTATATGATTTAGATGAGCATGCACAGGATATACAGAAGAGAGATTCTTATCCGTGGTGACTTCTTGTGCCCCTAAGTTCCTAAGAGTTTTTGCATTGATGGCAACTAAGGAGATTGACATTAATCCTAAGTTGGTGAGCTTACACAAGATGTCATTTCTGCACTATTAAAGTATCTTAATACCACCTTTACTCCAGCATTTCACAATGCTGTACTTGGCATTTGGTTTCACATTTGAAGATCTGGAAAAAAAAAGTCTTATTTATTTTTCTAAAGATGTTCCAGCCCTTCTGTATTATTACCTTATGTCTCCAAGCTTTGGGAAGGTTTCCGATTTTCAGCTTGCTTCATTCAGCAAAAACATTTTTTAATCAGAAACATAGACATGTAGTGCTGAATAAAGTAGGTTTTTAGGCTTTCATATGCACTCAGATCAGGTTATCTAATAGGATCAAGTTGCAAAAATATAGTTTCCACTCATGTTCCCATTCAGAATTGTGGTGGTCTAAAATCAAAGCCCTTTTTAAAAGTGTCCATGTGTTTTTTCAGGTGCTTGTTCTGCTTCAAACCGTCTTGCAAGACTGAAAACAAAAACATGATGTTTACTGTAACGGGCAGCACAATATGAAACAACAAAAATTTTGTTCTTGATGTACCAATTTCTTGCTCTCCCTATACCTTTTGACAGCTCCTGATTGGGACTGATGCTAAGTAATGTACCATACAGCATGTACCCCAGCACACAATAGTAGCAATACGTCAGAACTGCTTTGTCAATCTACTGTTGAATGCCCTGTACTCTTTACAAAGGAACATCTGATTTCACAAATGTGTTTAGTGCAAGGAGCTGGATTATTAGCATAGTTTAACATACACTTCAAGTGATGCATAGAAGTCATCCCAAATAGCTACTCTTTGTTGCTCTTCTTTGCGGGGTGTGCGTGCCAAGTAAAGGACAGATACCAGTCCAGCAGCCCGGAGAGCCTGGCATTCTCCTTAAATTGCTGTGTAATCCAAAGCAATTAATTTCTCGGCCACCCTCTTTCTCTTCCAACCTTTTGTCTTATCTATACAATCTGGAAGGACGGGGCCAGTTCCTCTGTCCAGGACCTAGCACAATAAAGCTTTGGTCTCAGCTGGGACTTCTAAGTGTCCATCATACTGGTAGGAGTAATCCTGTCACAATTGTGTAGCTAAATCAAAATAAAGTGAGGATGCTGAAAACCTGGAAAGACTGTATGCTTGGAGAGCTGTTTCTCTTAAACCTTGAAACTAAAAACAGATTAATCGCCAACAGGAGAGATTCAAAAGCAAAAAGTGACAAAACCACATGTATTTCACTATTTATGCGGTCTTTTAATGCAGTAAAACAATTGCTGAAAGGAAAATCTCCATTTTAATGATAGAAGGGATTAACATGCTTGCAGCTAAAAATACCAATTAAAGATAAGAAACTTAGGCCCAGGAAAGAAAGTGTTGTAGAAGCAAGATGTGCATTGAGACTAGAGGGTGATCAAGTGGCTTTGTCTGAAAGGTGGCAACAAATAATCTTCACACAGACTGTTGAAGACTGTAGGTGTGTCAATGTTATTATTAAAAAAATGTATTTCACAAAGTTGTAACAAGTTATGTGTATTCAGTTTTGCAATCAAACTCACTATTCTCCTAAATGCTGCCAAAGCTAACTGAATTGCTTGCTTCTGCCAGCTCTGAATTTGCAGCCAAAGTTTCAAAGCATTTGAAGACTGAGTAGACTTTACAAGAGTTGCTAATCAATTTGGTGTCTAACCCTTAATGTTGGATGAGAGGTGGCTGGGCAGCTTTAGGTGCTTTAACATCTAGCTCAGTCATTACATAGTAGTGAAATGACAGAAGGACTGAGTTAATAGTGATTAACACTTCCAAAACTTATCTTCCCTCCTGCTCTTATCCCAGTCTTGTTCCTTGTTCCAGTCTGATCAATTCCTTTCAAAAACCAAGGCATAATTTCTATTTAATAGAGAACAGGATTGGTCTCTAATCTGTGTATTCCTGCCTATTAGTTGCACAGGAATGAGTTTCAGTCTATTGTTCTCTATGCTAAGAATAAACAAAAATCAGGCACTGGAGGTAGGAGTGGGGAGAAGCTGCTGAAACTGAGGAATTAAGTCAGTAGCTACAGTGGAAATGAACGATTTGGAATTGTCAGCCTACATCATCATAAAAGAGGATGAGAAATTGTCAGGCTTGGTGAGAAATAGATACCTTTCTAGTGCAGCATCCAATCTAATAAATTAAAATGTGAAAAAAAAACACTATTGATGTGAATAACTGAAATGATACCAAGCCATAACAAAATAAATTGATGGCAGAAAGATACTGAGCAGGATATGACTTATTAGGGGAGAAGAACAAAGAATGCTGAGTTATAGTTCTGGAAGCATTTGCATTTCCTTGATTCTGCACATTCTGAAGTGCTGCATAGGAAAATCGGAGGAAATTCGGGCTACTCCCTGAAAGAAGGGGATAAAGGAGCCTTATTGGTGCCTTCAGAAAACATCCATGCTTTGAGAAAAAAAATGCAAGAAAAGAAAGAGCCAATTTTTCTAAATTAAACTTTGCTGTGTATTTGGAGAAGAGGGCATGTGCTTGCCCCCTTACTTGGCATCACAAACCTACATGGTTTCTGGTGTTCTGTGGCTAGACAGGCTGGAAGTGAGTGGCAGATGGTGGTGCTTCGGTCGCTGACACTTCTCAAGGCATGCTGCAGGTGAAAGTCTTAGTGCACATCCATCGCTCGCGCCACAGCACATCCTGGCATCATCCTGGCTCCACAGCTTGCAGCAAAGCTGTCACACACAGGCTTGAAGCAATCTCTTGTCCCTATGTATGTCTCACAGCTGGTGCGGCTAATAGACCACTCTAAGATACCTACGCAGCCAGTTCCTGCACTTGTTTGACCTGAGGCACTGGGCTCCACGTGCACAGGAATGTGCAGCTACGTTCCTTGAATATTGCTATCTAGCCGACTGTATTAACCTGGCTGAGTTTGGAGACCGCTCTGGGAAAAAATGCAGGATTTTCTATCAACAAGAGCTAAAGACTCCCTAGTCTGTAGCAGGGGAGAGAATAATTTATTCTTGCTGTGTACAGAGAGATTTCCTTGGTTCTAAGTTTGCTCAACCTTCCACCATCTTCCTGGGGTGTCTGAGCACAGCTAGCAGTGCTGGAGTCAGCGACAAGCAGCTGGGAGCCAGCTGTGGGAGCTGGATGTGAGGGACAGCAGCCAAAGGGTCTGGTCAGGGGCCTACTGGTTGTAGGAGAAGGATTTGCTGCACCGTTTTCTTAACGTGAGTTTGTCCCTGTGCCTGGCTGGGTGTGCTTTCATACAGAAAGCGGCAGTGTGAACTCTTGTTCCTTCTTGATTTTGTGAGATAACACTGTTTAATATAAGCAAAGGTTACAACACAGCAGTCTTAAGGCTGAATTTTAAACAGTCTGCATATTTTGTACTTCTGTTTTTCCTGATTTTTGTGCCAAAATGAACATTTTACAAATCTCTGGGCATTCCTTGTACTCTTAGATGTAACAGCTGAAACATTATCGTTCAATATGGTTATCATCAAGACATACTAATATTTTAATTCAAAACTATACGGTCACTTGACAGTTGTAAAATAGCTGTGTTCTTAAAATAATTGGTAAGTATTGGCTATCTGTGTAATTGACTGAAAAATAGTTGATTTTTTTTTTCTATGATTGAAACGCATTTCTTCAGAGGTGAATTGAAGACCTCCTGAGGAGGAAGCATGCAAGAAGGGAAGGCAATTTAGTTACTACTAGTTTTCTGCTGTTCCACTACTCTGACAGTTCTGGTCCCCTTCATTCATGTATTACACAGTGGCTGTGGTTCATGACTGCTGATTGATAATGGTTAATACTCATAACATCAACATTTTTGAGAGAGAATTTTGACTTACTACTTATTAAAACAATTTTCTGACCAAAAGCTAGAAAATATTTTTGTTTGTTTGTTTTCCTCAGAAATATGTAAAGCAACAAAACTAATTACAACTTTTATTTCTAATCAGAAATATCCAATACACATTGACATTCTGCATAGGCTTGGTACTGTGTGGTTGAAATGATACAGCTCCACTCCTGCGTGTTAGCTTGCCTGGACTTGGCTTGTGTGACTTCACCTCTTTGTCCTGTACATACTGGGATGCAATATTCTCAAGGCACAGCAGACAGCTGGCATGAGAAGAGCTGCAGTCCTGCTCCTGGAAAGGAGCAGGAAGCAGGAGCTCCTGGAAAGGCCCAGGCCTTTCCATTTACGTAGGAAATTCAGTGTTTGGAGAGTAGCTGGGCCTAGTACTGGGCATACATGAATTCATATGTAACAGGAGACACTTTCTGTGTTTGCAGTAAATGCACAAGCCACATTTTGTGGGGTTTCCTTTTTTGGCTAACACCAACCTGTTACTGTGTTAACTCACTCATTAGATATAGTAGATAATTTAACATTTCACAGTCTTAGCATTACAGTAATTAAACACACAGAAGGCCAGAACATTGGGAATACCTGAACTGAACTCAGTTAAGATGGAATTAAAAAGAAAATGCTGCCTTATGAACGCTTAATTTTGAAGAGAGGTAGGCACCCATTTAAAAATTAAGGCAATACTTGGACTACTCTGAACTGTTTGCTGCAACAGCTGCATTACAAAGCTCCTCTAACATAACGTTAATGCAATCCTAAATTGTCTTGCTGTGAAGAAGTGGTCTCTCCGGAAGGGGCAGTGGTGGGGAAGAGCGGCACATACAAACTAAGCACATAATGACTTTGTATGCAATGAAGTGCTATGGAATGTCATCATATGCATAATATTAAAATAACAGTTCTCTTGAGAAATAATTGAAATGGTATTTTGTAATACTAACCTGTAAAAACATAAGCAAGCACATTTTAGCTTTTTGCCATATCTACGGGAAATTCTTTAATAAATGTATAGACTGCTATATGTGGCTATAGTAATGTTAGCTTTTACAGTTCCCTGTCATTTCTGTGTTATTTTGTATTTTTCTTGACTTAGGTGATGCTAGTTGGTCATACATTAGGTAGACAGAGGATGAACAGTTTTAATCAGCAGCTACTAGTTTTGCACTTACCCAAGTCCAACTTTAGCATGGTTTTATTTAGGAATTTAAGGGATTACCAGACTGTCTGAAGAAAATCAATTTGCATTTACTTGGTTTTGCACTGTAACCAGCTTTACTGATCAAACTCTGCTCTTAGTTGCCATAGAGCGTCCTAGGGTTAGAGCCTGCAAATACCTAGTGTTGACAGATGCCAATCATGACAATATGAATAGTTCCTCCAAGTTAATAGGGCATGTAGCAAACCCTCATCTTGGTAGTTTTTCCAGTCTGTGAAGATAACAGATACCTGACTCTGTCATGCTTTTTGTATATTCCAAAGTCAGTGTGAGAATTTTTTGCCTGTTGTTTCTGTAAACTTCAGGTTTTATTCTTATTATTTCTCATCCATGAAGGACATCTTAGCTTGAAAGTTTTGTTACAAAAGACATAATCTAGGTACAACATTTCAATATGAATTTTCTTGAGATGCAACGCTTGCTCTGAGATACCCTGGTAGTTTAAGTTTTGTTAGGTATTTTAATTTTTCTTAGGTATTTTATCATTATGCATTCTCTTATCAAAGAGGTTGGATGTGCTGATGTGATTCCTTGCATACACGTGGTTTTCTACTGAAATACAGCCAGTGACATAGGCAGAGTTGGCTCTTATAATGTCATATTTCCCTTTCAAAAAACTTTCACGTAATAACTACAAAAGTCAGTCATAAAAAGGAGAATGGAAGGAAGTCAAATGTCAGGAGTTATGTTGTATTTCGGAGAGTGGAAGTAATTTTTAGCCACATTTGTTTCAGTAGTGAGTGCCAAAATGACATAAATTTTGACTGATGTCAGTGTGCTCAATTTGTCGATCAGTTTCAGCAGCTATGTGCTAATTTCTTGTGGGAGAAAATGTTGAGAAGGAGGAAGCTTTTTTTTTTTTTTTTTTTGGATAAAGAAATAGTGAAGTACTTGTGCCTGGGACCAAGTTGTGCAGTCCTCTATTTCAGGCAATTCTTTCACTCATTTCTGTGAGTTTTGCCTGTACAAAGATCACAAGCTCGAGTCAGTTTCAGTTAACTTAGTTGTTTTCTTAGTCAGGAAGCTATTTCCTTTTTAATGGATTTATGTTTATCTGCTAGAGGACTTTAAATACAATATTTCTACAGCTGTACATGACTGCAAGGCATGCCATTAATGCAGTTAAAAAAAAAGAGAGACTACTTACAGAGATTGGAATAATTGCTGCCTATTCCAATACGGATGGAGCTTCCAGAGATGAGAGGAAGATGGAAGAAAAGAACTAAGGAGGGAACAAAAAAAAAAGGTCCTTAATAGCAGTTTGGTTTTGTTTCGGGACCAGATGTCAGATGAAGACACACTGTGTGGTTAACAGGCTCCCGTTCTCTAGGGCAGCGTTACACGTTTCTGACCGAATATGCGCACAGATGTAGCTTGAATGGGGTAAAAATAAATAAACAAGTCGTTGCTTCATACTTCCAGGAATCCCTCCCGTTCAGGAAATGATATGCTACATGACTTTACTGCCTTTGGGTTCAGAAGCCCACGTACAAACAACAACGTGTTATGTAAATATGGTAATTATCGCTGTGAGGTCGTCCCCAGTTGGGCAGGCGCCCAGTAACACGGAGGGACTGGTTCCCCATTTCAGCGCCCCTGGGCTGCGAGGAGCACACCTCTTCGGTACACACACCGCCCTGCGCACCGAGCCTCATTATTTACCACTTGCACCTCAGGGCTTTCTTCCGAGACCCAAAAAATCACGACGGCTTCGGCTTTTCCTGTCAGCCCCCGGCTGAGCTGCAGGGCTCCCCCCAGCCGCCCTGCCCGACCCGCTGCCCCTCGGCACGGAGAGCACCGGGGGGGCCCCAGCTGCCGCGGGATCTCGCCCCACGCCCCGGGACAGAGCCCTGTCGGGACAGAGCCCCGCGGGGACACAGCCCTGTGGGGACGCAGCCCCGCGGGGACGCAGCCCCGCCGCTTCAGCGCGCCTTACCCCAGCCCGCGGCGCCGGCCGCTGTCTCCATGCGCCTCAGCCGCGGCTCCCCGGCGGGCGGGAGGCGAGGCGGGCGCGGCCGCCGCCTCCTCCTCCTCCCTCAGCCGCCGCCGGCTGCTGGACGGGGGGCGTGTGGAGGCGGCCGACCTCCGCCCCGCTGGGGCCGGCCGCCGCGGCCCCCCCTGGCCGGCCCTGCCCGCCGCCGCCGGGGGGAGAGGAGGGGCGCCCCCGGGGCAGGCCGCGGGGAGGGGGGCTCCGGGCTGCGCATCCCCGAGGGCCGGCTGCGGCCTAGGGGGGCTCCCGGTCCGTTCCCCTCCCTGGTGCCGGCTCTGGGCAAAGAGAGCGCTGCAGGGGCTCGGGCTCCGAGCTGGAGGCGGGTGCCGGCTCCTCAGGAGCTGCGGCTGCGAGGGAGGGAGGGAGGGAAAGGAGGGCACGGCCGGGATTACCCGGCGCTGCGGGGGAAGCAGTTGGGGCTCACTAGGATCCAGGAGGATTTAGTACAAGGCACAGCTGGAACCCGGCTGCACTAGGGCGGCACGTTTTTACTGAGGATGTTGGAAATGTTTCCCATCACAAGTGATAAACGCCCCGGTACTAGAGCCAGAGGAAACAGGGACCGCTGTGTATGAACTTTCATCATGAGCCATTTAGGTACAAAAAATAAAAGAAAAATCATGTTATCAGCTGCTTAGGCAAAGCATGTGAGAAATGCACCCTTTTTGGCATGTCCTTTTATTAGCAGCTTGGATTTTTTAGGAACCAACTTGTAGTGGCAATTCCTTGTGCATGCCTGTTGGCCCTGCTGGTGCTTGCAGAAGCCGGCTTGTGGGGTGCTTCCCCCTGCACTGCTCGTGCAGGCATCTCCTTCACTTCTTGTTCGCAGGCCTGTGAGCAACTTCTCTCACAAAGGAACACCTTTGCCATCAATACCCAGGCTGTTTAATTTCTCCTTGGTTCAGTAGTGATGGTCGCAGAGTTGGAATGAAGTTTGGGGTTGATAAAATGCTTGTGAACTCTCAGGTCTTCCTGTCAGACGTGTGCTGCTGTCATCGATCCCTTATTTTTTCTTTTCCTTTTTAATCCAGGCAAGTATGAAGTGTGTGTGAGGCAGTTGAAAAGTTTCCTGGAAATTTGCAAGTAGATTTCATTATGGCTCAGCAGTACTTGTGCTTTTTGCCAAAATTGTAGGAACTCGATTCTTACCAATTCTTACCAAATTAACCAATTTCTGTGCTATTTTTCCCCTTAAAAATTCTCCTGCAAAAATTACCTCTTGATTAATTTCTTCAACCCTTCAAAAAATTTGACTCCATGAAAGACTTTTCTACCACTTCAATAAATGGAAACCATATGACTTTTTTTTAGGGCCGTTCGTCATCCAGTTAGGCATACAGAAATTCTCACCTTCACACCATCAGAAAAGCTGGGTTTGTGCGCAGGCTTTTTGAATTCACATGTGAAGGGTCAAGTATATATGTAAGACTGTACTTAACGATATTAAAATACTTTCTCCAATTTAAATTTCAAAATTTCTAATATCTAGTGCTTCTGCGAATTTTGGTGATGGCGTATTTCCCAAACGGTGCCTTAATTTTAGCCATAGTAGCCATAGTATTAACTTTAATTCAAACAGACCAAGAATATTATGTGTGACTGCAAAACCTACACTTAATTAAAAAAGCTGAGAAACTGTTGAAAATACAGAGACCTTGTTAGCTAACTTTGAATTCAGGGTAAGCAGTTTCACATTTGGCAATTCTGGAAAAAAAAAATAATCCTATCTAAGCCCTTTTTAGGCTCTTTCCTGTGACAGTCTTGTCCAGAAGAATCTTTATCACCAGAGAAATTAGGATGGCTTCAGACAGAGAGCATTTGTTTCTAGGTCGGATGGTACAACGTGTCAGGTATGATCCAGCACAGCCTTAGAGAAGCATCACCACAGTTAACACTGACTTTCTTGGTACTTGTCCGTGCTCAGCACACTCATCTTGAACCTACACAAAATGTTTCCATCTTTTGCTCACACCACTTATTTCCAGATCTGTGTTAAACGTGTATAGAGATGGGACAGTTTTTTCAGTTTCTTATTCCATATGTATTTCAGATTGTGAGGGTTCCTTTTCTTTTGGTTTGTGCACCGGAACAAAACCTGCTTGTTGTGGTGAATTCCGGCTGGAGTCTCATTTGCACACTTAGTGTAGTCCCTCAACAGTAATGTGTCAGGGAGGTAGTGTAGGTTTACTTACATTGTTATTTATTTATTTATTTATTATTATTATTATTATTTTTAAATTGCATCTGTTTTTCTGTCTTGGTAAAATAGATTTGCATTAGAGATTTTTTCCTGCAAACAAATGATTTATTACACAGAAGTCTGTTTATATGCTGTATTTGGGAGTGCTGGGCCAAAGAGAAAAAATACTCAGAATTTCAGCTGCTTATATCTGTTTATATTTTAATTGGCTTGTCTTTCTCATAACGTCACAAAACAAGGAGCACGAAGGCAGCATCTCTCTCTGGTAATTTACAGCCTACGTGCCCAGTCTGAATTCTGTCACTTTGTTGAGAAAGTTTTTCCCCAGCCTTTCAAAATAAGGAGCGTGCTGGATGAGGAGCTTAGGTACACTTCCATAAGGCTTGGGATAGCATTTGTTACAGTCAGCAGCATAAGAAGCTGCCATCCTCACTCAGTGGGTGTTTCCCCTTTTACTAATAACAGGCAATCAGTGTTGGAAGCCCTTGCTGAAGAAAGATAATTTTATTCTTGGAAGATTTTACATTTTCTTTGATCCAGCGACTTCATTATAAAACTGTACAGTTTAGTAGAGTCTGCTGAAGTGGCAGACCTCCTCAGCTCAACTTACCATCTCCTGTGGCTTCATTTTAGCTTCACAGAGGTCGGTGCTGAACTGATGCTTAAGTGTGGTGGCTGCTGTGCTGCCCGCGTGGACATTTTTGTGACAGACGATTTCTGTAAGGCAAAATGTATCTTGCTGTCAAATGAGATCTATTTTTGACTGAAAATTCTAATGTGTTAGTAACAACATTTTGGGGGATACTGTTCATCACATCATTTTTTTTTAATGGAAAAGGTGGTAATGAAATAAATGTCAATTGGGTTATATAATTACTCTTGGATATAATGCCTCAGGACGAGCAGAACAGATGAATCTCAGTTTGTGGGAGCAGGACAGTCTTCGTGGCATGCAAAGTTTTGTGCCTTGTCAGTGGTGATAGCACTGATGTAGTGGCAGTGAGAGGTCATCAGCGGTAGCTGCTGGAGAGGCCTCATTGCCAAATGGCTGCGGAAATAGCTGCCTTCCTGCTACTTGGCCAGGTCCGAGGCCAGCTCCGCCAGCCCTGCACCTGCGTGAGGCAGCAGCGCCGGGCATTCCCTGCGTCTGGCCTTGCTGGCCAGGCTGACTGTAATGGGCCCTGGGCCAAGGCTGGGAGTTTCCACCACCGGGTGCACGAGGTTGTACAAATCTGCGCTTGCTGCTGAAAACAAGAGGGCAGGAAAGAGGGATTAGGGCTTGATAGGAAGCATGTCATGCTGTCACCGTTTGCACTGTTCTGAAATGTAACGAGAAGAAAAAGAAGCTTTTGATGGAAATTTTTTTCAAATTACTCTTTTGAAAAAATAAATGTTAATTCTGCCTCTAAAAATGTTCTTAAGACACGAAGGAAGGCAATTGTTTTGGCATGGAAAGTTGGTACCTAATTTTTATTTTCAAATATATATATTTTTTGAAAAACAGCAAAAAAAATGAAATTGCTTTTCAAAGACTTTCAACGTAATTTTTCATTATAGGAAAAGCAGCGGTACAAATATGGTCTGTGTAGGCATAAATTTGTGCACTACGTATTTTTTGCTGTCCCTGCCCACATGATACAAGGGGAGCTCCTTCCCGCTGCTCCCATGGAACAGTGAAGGTTGGAAGGGCCTCTGCGGGTGGCCTGGTTCATCTTCTGACTAACGCAGAGCTGCGTAGGGGAGGCTGGCCAGAGCCTTGTGCAGCTGAGCTGGGGATATTGCTGGAGTGGAAGACTGATTTCTCTGGGCCAGTGATAACTATGCTCATAATGAATTTGTTTTCCTGATACCTAATCAGAATTGTCTGTTTTGTAGTGTTCCATGCTGAGCTCTTTCCTGGAAGTAAAGATTCTCTTGAATTTCATTATAGTGCCTATAAGCAGCATGTGTTACACATGATGTTGCTGCAGTGTTTATAGTTGCTTGTAAGGTTGAGGTAGGACACTTGCCACTGACCTTCAGTGGAAGAAGAGCAGTTCTGGCTGATTACAGGTTCAAGGCAACTCCTATTTGCCATATGCAAGAAATTATTTCACTGCCTATGGATCTCCTTGCATTAGTACAGTGAGTAGAATTAACCTCATGGGGGCAAGGATTTTATTTTTACTGGAAGAGTCTGAGATGTTACGTGCATATCATAGCTTGGATTGGCACAACTGCTGTGTCCTTCCCTTTATTCAGGCCAGGGCATGCGATACTTACGGATTTCGTGTGTCAGTACCCTCATTTTACTTTCTTCATTTTGATTTTTTCTCCCCTCTTAATGCTGTATTTCAGGAAGGGGTAATGGGAAGCAATGAAATCAGTGATGTTTTGAGATCTGTTGTGAACAGAATTCCTGTAGGGTTAGGGTGGGTGGTTAGATTTTCAAGTTATTTAATATTCACTAAATCATATTTCTACGAAATCTTAAGGTGAAAACAGTTTCTAATTTTCAGATTGGCAATTTTCAGGCAATGGATTTGAATATAATTAAGCTGAAATGAATTACCAGCAAGATACTAAAGGTTTTCTGGGTTTGGACATAACTGTAGAATTACTAACAAAAGAGCTTTTTCTGTGCCAAAAGCTATTTTAATGAAAAGGATGGAATTTTAAATATATCATATAAAGTTCTATATAACATTTTTCAGTTAGGATTTACAGGACAGGTAAATTTATATTTAAAATATTTTCTAGAGGTTTGAATCAAGTGATTTAGTTTTTTAGGCATAAAATCTGTCAAGAGGAAAAATCATTTTAAATTGCTAATACAGATGAAACATATAAATAAAAAATATTTTAGAGTAGTGCCGAGACCCGAAGGCAGAAGTCATCTTCTTTTACATGCCATCTGATGAAATGAGAGCTAGAATGTAGAGACTCTTCATTCTGTTTCTGTAGTTACTATGTCAAGAAAGCGTTCTCTGGGAATTTTATGACATGTCCAAATTCTCAGAGGCTATTTTTCTGATTTTTAGAGCTACCAACTGTCTTTTTCTGTGGAACAAAAGGTGGTCTCAGGCATTGGAATGGGGCCAGGTTGAGTCTCTTATTTATTCACCTGCTCGCAGACTTTTGAGGAGGATGGTAAATTTTGTTGTCTGCCTTGTGTGCATAGATATTTTTAAAGTATGTGTGTATGCACTAGGAAATAATTTGGTCCAAGATTGTTATTGAAAAGTCTATAACATTCCCTTTACGTGTCTGCCTGTGTTTTCAGTCTTCCTGATGCCAGCCGAGTTAATGTTTAAGGATGTAAAATGGAAAATTTGATCTCTGTGTTCTTTTCTCTCTCATTCTGTGACTCCTTAATTAAATTTACAGTTAATTACGCAATTTATTTCGTGTTGACCTTTCAAGGACCTTAAAGCATCTGACAGTGAATGAAGGCAGATTCTCTGTTTATTTCCATTAGTCCTTCCATGAATTTATCATAAATTCTAATTGTATTTTTTGAATTAAAGATAGCCAGCGGATTGCTAACAAATATTAACATGTATCCCTGGAGATACATAAATATAAATACAGACAAATATCTATAAAGAACTACTGAACTATGCCATACACAGCATGTAGGGTTAGGCACCCCCCACTTCCACCAGCGGTAACAGCAAGCCTCGTGTCAGAACATCACCAGACCTCTCGGGCGCTGTAGGTTTGCTCCAACAGATACGCCCCACGCCGTGCTGCAGGTCCCGCGTTAGGGTCAGCAGCTCCACCTGGGGTCCTGTGAAGCAGTGGTGGCCTTTGGAGGCCAGGTTTCTGTGATCTCTGGGGCAACACAGAAAAATGACACACACAAGTGTAAGGCAGGCTTGGGGACTCTGCTGCAGCACAGGGCCCCACCTGTGTGTGCCAAATGTCACAGGGAAAGAGAATAGTGAAGTGAAAGGAAGCTTCATCCAGCAAGTTGGTTTCTTTACTACTTCAGAGGTTGTTGGTCAGTGTAACCCTTGTGGAGGTTAAGGGTTTTGTGATTTATTTCCTGTTCTTTACAGGTGGACCCTAAAGTAAAGCATTTGTCTTCTGCTATCAGAAATCTTTTTTTGTAAAGGCCTTTGATAGGGAGCTCTTGGGAAGAAGGCCTGCCCTGCAGGACTTCTGCTGTACACAGGTATTGGAATCTAGCAGTGCGTATGTTAACCTAAACCGAAAGAAGTACAAATGAGAAAAAGTCAGTATGGCTGCAAACAAAATATGTATTCAAAATTGAATTTATCCTTCTGAAGCTGTTGTGTATTAACAAGAAATATTTAATGCACCTTGGTGAAGTACAAAACTTAAAATTCATTGTCTTCTGTGTCTTACCAATGAATACACAAACCAATATCTCCAGATTTTATTACTATTCTGTTTATTCTTATTCTGTTTATGAAGCCTTTCTGAATGTATAGGCTCTCTGAAAGACAGTAAAACATTTATAAATATGTAACAGTGCAAAGTTCCTCACTGGAACTGTGAATATTTTTTATGATAGTAAGGGAAGAGATGGAGACTGGCGATCAAATGCTTGGGGACATAACCCTCCGGCTCATGAAGCCCTCGTGCAACTCAGCCTGGGTTTTGCTGCCATGTGCATGCAAGATGAGGGTAAAATAAGGCTGGAAGTAGTGCTCGGTGCTCAGTCTTAGGCAGTGGCTCGTGCCAGAGAGGAATTGCTGTGAGAAGCAGAAATGAGTGAGAGAAAAGAACTTGCATGGGGGATGATTACAATGCAGCCAGATCTTGCATGAAAGTGGTTTTAAAAAAAAATCTGTCAGCAACCTCCAGGTGAGCTTCCCCCTGTGTCCTGAGAGATTGGCACCACTTAGAGTGAGACATATTTTTATAAACTATTTGCAGTTAAAATAGGAATGTAACATATTCACTGGTTTAATAGGTCTTGCCTGTGGAAAAAAATATGCAGTAAGATAAGCAAACTGGCAATTAATTTAAAACATCAAGAGCAGAGAAGTTCACTTGCTGGCATAGAGAAGCCCTGTGATAAATGGGTGGGAGAGGTGGGAAGCCAGGGCAGCTTGTGCAATTTATCTGTAGGAAATGTAAGGCAGGCTTGGGGACAAAAAAGAGCAAAGCCAAGAAAAAGAAATGGACCCTGAGGGTTATACAACACAAAAAGATTGTACTGGGGTTTAAGAGCAGATAAAACTTAGTCTCTGACAGCTTTGGCTTGGTGTTTAATGCAGTGGAAAGAGCAAACATCAGTGTGACGCAAACTGGTAAAACGATATCAAAAAGAACTCAGATGAAGTGGGTTGCTCTGCAGCACTTGAAAGGCTGGTGAGTGAGACCACATTCAGAGATCAGCTGCATCAATTTCTAGTCAGCCTTTGTGTATCCTTTTGATAAAACAAGATATTCTCAAAATTGAGGATAAAATTATAAAGAAGCAGTGGTGAGTGACCGCTCTAGGGTATAGGCGAGCAAAAGCCACTGTAACTGGCTTATATTTGAGGAAGGAAATTATGATTAAATTTCAGTGCAGAAACAGAAAGGAATTGAAAAGAAAGGAAGCCACAGGCTGCTTGAGTTAGTGACTTGTAATCACGAAGGACAGTGACTTGTAATCACAAGTCAGAGGACAGTTCCATGCTCCTTAGCACTTAAAAGGACAATTGACTTCTATCAAAAGTGCAGTAGAAAAAATGAAGTGGTACAGACACACACCTGAGTTGTGTCTCTGCCACAAGGGGACTGTCTGGCCCACAAGGGGACATTCTGAATAATTTATTCTGATCATTGAAAGTTGTGGTCAGCATTACACATTTCTGTTCAGTACCACGACTTTGGTGCCAGTGCCTTACCTGGATCTCTTCTGAACAGGTGAAGAAATTCTGCCCCGTCTGTTTTCTCTCCCCCTGGCCTCCTCTGGCACTGTCTGGATGCTCTACCAGGCGCAGGGCCCAGCAGGAGCTCGCAGCAGAGCCGGTCCCTGGCTAGCGGTGTTGCAGCGATACCTTTGCTGGCCCCACCGAGTGCCTTTACAGCACCTGGCTTTTGCCCTTCCTTCTGCTGCCTCTTCCCTGCTCCCTGCCTGCCCTGCTCTGCAGGGAAGTGTGGGCGCTCTCCCCAGCCAACGTCGTCGTCTTTTCCACTGCTGGTTATCTGGCCTGCAGAATGTGGGAACAAAACCGAAAACAATCGTAGTATGAACTGCTAATTTCCAAGTTTAATCTAGAACCCGCCTGTGCAAAAAACACTTGAGACCCATTTTGTTATTTCTGAGAGTAAGTCACTTTCTCTCAACTCATCATTGAAAGGGACTCAACTGGTGCTGCCTTCTGCTTCCAGGTACTGCAGGATACACTGCAAATGAGTCTGAAAGCTACTCTAAAAAAAATAACACAATTTTTCAGGCTTTGGAAATTGTCAAGAATGTCAAGTCTTGCTTATTCAGGGGAACTTGGATGATTGATACCACCCAAGGAATTGCTTTTACAGTGATGCACCAAGAATTGCTGTGTTCTTACCATCTTAGGTCCCAAAAGTTGAGCGTTTTTATCTACGTATTCATTGTCCATTGATTATTTTTCTGTATAGATGCTCACTATGGATAATGCAAAAGTCTGGGTTAAACTCCAGTTTAAGGTTCAGGTTATAACATTTTTGTGTCTGTGTTCAGGGAAAACCTACCACAGTAATCTGTCAGCTAGTAGTGTTTTCTGTGCCATCTGCTGTATTTTAGCTGCAACTGCCACTATGTGGTGAATGAACAGCTCAGAAGGTAAAGTTTAGTTGGTTCACAAGTGTATACCCTATTATGTTCAGCAGAAGTTATTTATACAGAGCTAGACTTCGCTGTTTTCTAAATAATAAATTCATCTGTGTATATGTCTTCTAGGTGAGGCCTGTGGGCAAAATGAAGATAACACATTTTGTTTACTACAAAAGGTAAGACTCAAGACCAAAAATAAACAGCTTTTAAACCTTACCATTGAAAAAAAAATATACATGTATATAATAATGATTCTATATACTTGTTCTACTGGATTTTGAGATAACCACTGTAGAGATTATTGTAGCACGTTGTACAGCCAGCAAAATTGGTTATAAACTCCCCAGGGTTGAGAAGGAAAGAGAACATGCAGAATTTGAGCTTTTAGTTATATTTGATGTCCTGGCAAGGAAAATGCATTTCTTGTCTTGTAAATACAGCAAAGATTAATAACAGAAAAAGAATAAATACAGAGATCGTAATGTCATTTTGTCTAGCAAGTTTCCTATGACCACAATTCAGAATAGAGTAACATATCTCCACCCTGCTATGAAATGTTTTATTAAATTGACAATGATATCCCCATGATAACTGCCCAGAAAATAACTTGTATCACCATTTAACTGCTGTCTTTTCTTGATTTACTATTGTTTTGGCAGTATGAAAGCCAATGCCAGCTGACACACATGTGCCTCTGGCGTGGAAAACACTGATAAAAAATTTAGTAATGACACTTGACATTTAAGTCAAAATAAAAAAATGTCTGTGAGTGTGTATGTAGGGAATGTCTCTGATGAGGAAGGAATGAAGAGAGTTGGTGCATGCTATAAAAAGATAGGAAGCTCTTGTTTATGTTTTAAATATGGTAAGCTAACATTCCTTGCAGTGACAATGATAGTGGAGTGACTGTAGTTGCTGCTTACTTGCTCTTGTGCATCCACCTGAGAAATAAGTGTGCTGTGGACCACAAAATGATTCTTGCCAGAGTCCAACAGGGAAACCTTCCCAAGTTGTAGAGTTGTTGGGACTGCATTGTTTGTGGAGCATTAAGGCCCTGTCTCTTGTGGGTGCAGACACTTTCTGCTTCACTGAAATCTTGGAAAAGTGTATGCATATTAGTTGTGAAGCTACTGGAATTTATTATCAAAACAATAACTTTAATGCATGAAACGATCACATATTCAGTAAAAAGCACTGGGGAAATGCATTATTTAACACACTGCCTCATGATGGTGTTTAGTGTGAAGCTAAACACAGCTTCAGTTGTAATTATATATGTACTTTACCGGTGGGGCTCCCATAAATGGATTTCAAAGCCATGCTGAGGACAGTGTTATTACATTGATTTTCTACTACTTTCAAAATCATCTTGTTTCTGACAATGTGAACTGACAACAAAATGAAAATGTGTCCCACCCACTAGGGTATTTTGCACACACTCACTCTTTCTTTTCCCTTTAGTTGCCCCTTGAATGCTGACGTGCCTCCTGTGAGGGACTTGATGGAGATGTTACACGTACTAGAAACCAATATCCAGCTGCATTTAAATCACTGCAGATGTAAGCCTGTGGGGCAGGAGCTCCAAGATGATGGCGAGTAAAGAAGAGCTCTCCTTTTATTGATAGAAAGGGATTAGTGCTGCTGTAAAGAGATTTATTTACAAAGTCTGTCTACCCTGAAGCAGCTCTTAGGCAGGCTGTACATGAACTTGGATTTGGTAACTGCATGGTGCTTCCCTTGTAATCTGTGTGGATGAAGTGGGCACAAGAAATAGCGAAAGCCAGGGAAACTGGGCATGTCACTGCTATTATTTATGTGGGTTTGCATGCAAGTTTAGAAGTTTACACGAACGGCAGTAAAATTATATCCATGTGTCTGACATTTATGTTTCAAATTTTATCATGTAAAGACAGCAAAGCCAGGTTAACTGAGAATTTTCCATCGAAGTAATCAGTTTATCAAAATTGTCTTCCTGCCATTGAATGGAATTAATTACTAGTTCAAAGAAAATGAAGTTTTTAATGCAAGACACGGGACAATAGAAAGTTGTAATGTGAATAATGTATTTTTACTGTATTTTGCTAGGTTAAGTATAATTCAGGTGACCTGACCTTATTTATTCCTTTGAGAAATACAGGCTTACAGTCATCGTCTGTGCTTTAGAATGCCTTATAAAAATAAGCAATTAGATGAGCAAATAATTTACTGTTATTTGACAGATCATTAGGCAGCTACATGAAAAGCAGGATTACTCACAAGAAAAAACAGAATCCTAGGGAGGCTAGAATTGGGATTAAGCAAAATGTCTTAATATTTAAACATGGTATTAGAGGCTGAGGATAAATGACAGACAATTGATAATAACGTTTGTACACAAATTGGCTTAGATCATGTCTTGCCATTGAAGATGAGTCAATCCAAGCTGATTGACACTGAATAGATCTGCTCTTTGCAGAACAGATTTGTGCCATGGTGCCCTGTTCTTTCACAGTGTAGGTACTACTGTGACTGACATTTATAAATTTCACATAGACAGAGTAGGTTTGATTTCCCAGTAGGCTCGATTGCTTTATCTTCAGTTGGAGAAAGGGTCTCTTTCCTGAGTAAGGTGATGTGAAGTACAATTGTAGAAAAGTGAGGCAGATGGGATTTATTGAATTTAAATAGGAACCTCGTGGTATTATTTGTGAAGAAGTGGGAAGTGTATGAGAGAATTATTTGGATGAGTAAAGGCATGACAAGAAGATGGGTTAGGGATCTTGTCTGGAAAAGGGGGTATACAAAGGAGGAGAGTAGGTGTGTGGGAGGGGGGATAGAGGGAACTGTTCCTGGTTTGGGAAGGTGGGATGATGAGAAAACAAAGAAAAATCAAGCTAAGCCGTTCCAAACTCTGTTCTAAGAGGCAGTATCTCTCATTCTTTTCTGGCCTCCCGCTGCCTCATGTCAGGGCTTGGAAAACTGCCTGGCTAGGTGGCCCAAACTTCAGTTGTCATCAATCTCTCACCTACTTCTGTAGAAATATCTAGTGGGTATTTAGTTTTCCCAGGCTTCTGGGTAGGGTAGGTGCCACAGCTCTTCATTACCCAGCAGAAAAGATTTACCTGGATGCAGTGTGATCTCATGCTCAACATTCAGTGAGAACCCTCAAATAAATATGTGAAAAAAGTCTCATTTTGTATTGAGTGAAGCTTCTCTAAGCTGAATCTGAAAATCGTAACTACCTGCGAGTGGCAGAGAAAAGGCAATTGTGCTCTCTGGAGATAAGGCCATCTGATAGGTGGTGCAGCAGGGAAAATCTGTTAAAATAAGTGTATTGGAAAGAATAAGATCAACTGCTGTAATGTTTTCTGCATAGCAAACCGCTATGGCAGCTTGAGCTGTTCCCATTACAGCAAAACATTATTGAAAGGGCTTAAATAGCTTGCTTAGCAGAGCAGCCTATAGTAGTGTCACTGTAATTAAGCTTCCACCAGCATTTCTATGCTAAACGTATCTTCAGGGTCCTATAACCCAGCTTTCAAGTCTTTACTTGGTGCTCACAATACCCCATGCTGTGATTTAACTTTTGTCCAAAGATTACAGCGTGAAGCTGGGCTCTCACAGAGGTGGAGCCTCAGGCAGATCAGAGGTGCTTAGAGTGGTATAAATGGGCCAGAGCTCTTCGGACAGCGTTGACTCTGCACACAGTCCTGCCTGTGGGGAAGTGGGCAGCTGAACATGTGTGCCTAGTGAAATCACAGCATATGTGTTCAGTAAGAGCCTTATCCCTGCATGATTAAGTAGTTGTGCAGCACTCAGAATTTTGAGTACAGGAAAATTACAGGGGTCTGAAAGTTAGATTCCTGTTTCATCTCCCCTACTGGAGAACGGCAGTGATTGTGCCAGTCCCGTTCTCTCCCTGTTCAGCATTGGAAAGTCTCTTAGGGTTAGGAGAATCCAAACCTGGGTCTCTCCCATCTCCTTTGGGATTAATATAGGTATTACAGAGCCCCAACAATAAATAAATAAGGTACAATGTTAATTCATAGATTTTGCTAGCTGTGAGTCCAAAGACTTAAACTGAAGATGGTAGCAATTCTGAACTAGCATTTGCTCATAACTTGGCTTTATATGAATGCTGGTATGTGAAGGCCTCTCCTTTCCTAGCGTAGTTACTGAAGGCCAGAAAGTAAGGCATTGAGGCATTATCCCTTTAATATTGCCTGCTGCAAGCAATTCTGTTTGAGATGAGTACCCTGTAAGCAGTGCCTGGGTTGCTGTGCATAAGGGGCAATTCAGTGATTCTTCTGCCTAGCTTGTACAGCTACAGCTGTCACTTCAGAGATGACTAGAAATGGGTCCTTTTTATAGTGGTGCAATTCTAGGCACCTTTGAGAAGCATCAAAACAAAGGCACTCCATAAACACATATAGTGTAAAACCTTGGTTGTGCAAGTTATTTTTTGTTCTCTACCTAAATGGAGTACAGTTAAGACCCACTGAAGTGTGTCAGCTCTTAGTTAAGGCCCACTGAAGTGTGTCAGCTCTTAAGTTTAAATTCTATGTGCTAATGCTTCTAAGGCTCATCCCTTGGACGTCAGCCCAAACAGCTGCTGTCATGGAAATGAAAGCTTGTTCAACTGTTAGGCTGTTCTTTGTGGTTTTCAGAGCTGTCCTGGGTTGAGCTTTCTGTTGTCAAAGGAGTTTCAACTAGAGGTGGGTGTGTTTCATGGGTCCTTTCCTGTACTGTGAAGGATTTGAACCAGAGGTCCTCTGAACCTGGTCACTGAAAACATCAGAGATAGGCAGACATTTTAAAAAGCTAATCTCCTAGTTATGCAAGAAAAAGCTGAGTTTTCATTATTAGTTGTGGGCTGAAATAGGATAATTTGGGCAGCTGCAATAAAAGTCTGGTGTAAATAGTATGAATGGCTTTAAATAAATGTGTTTCTTAGAGGCAGAATTAAAGGAATGAAAAGGCACTGAAACTTGAGTCCTCTGGCTAAGTGTAAGTCCTTTATGTAAGTCCCATAAAGTGTAAACCCCATACAGAGCCATGTGAAATATGTTGGTCACACATTTAGCATCTCATACAAATAAAGTCTGTGCTGTAATTCTCAACAGTGTTTTCTGCATGTAATAAATACTCTGTGGCTATGGCACTTATTTTAAGTGCTTAACATTGTAATTTTAATTGCCAGGTCTGTACATGGCTATCTTGTTCTAACTCTCCCTCACATTCTCTGTGTTACCTATCATTCTTGCTCACAGTGACCTATGAAATACATGTTCTACTCATGCTGTAGGCTACAAGTTCTCTATTAACTGCAGTAGGAATAATACCATACATCATGCAGAACCAGGAATATGTACAGGGGTGCGTGTTTTAATTATAGATCTTCTGCAAAATTTCTTGTGCCTAGAAGTTGCTAGAAAATAAAAGTATTAAAACTTCTGTCCTTGAAATGTGTAAGCATTAGAGAATGTTACTTCTTCAGAATGCTTTTAGGCATATTAACAGACCCTTGCGATGGTATAGGGAAGCATCTGTACATCTTCCTCTTTGTGCTGAGTCTGAGTCTGTACAAGGTGTGGTTATGCAGTGAGGTGACAAGTGGTCAATGCCAAATAAGCATAATGAGACAATGATTTTCTGTCAGCACAAGCCATAGCTCTGCTGCCCAGTATTTCTGACTGCCCTGCGTCCAGCCCTCTGCCAGCTTTCTAGGGGTGTTCCTTGGTGCCAGCTCCTTTGCATAGTTGGCTTTCAGCTGGATCACTGCTAGCCTCACCTTCTGCTTCTGCCACTCATTGCTGTTGAGTACAAGAGGGCAGAGCAACTGGGCATGGCCATATAATGTTTCTGACCCCTGTGGGTACTACACTGGACACAAAGGTGATAGTTTTTGCTGCTCTGGATCCTTATCTGGCCGCAATTGCAGAATTCAAGTCATTCTCAAGCATGGTACCGTGAGGAGTGCAATGCACTTATGTCTGCTTGCCTACCACGTTTGTGGTGGCAAAATACTTCAGATTTGGAAAGTCATCAGCCACCCAAAACTGGAGTGGTTAGCAGTGACATTCAGGAAGTATCAGTATCTGTGTGGATGACTCGTGGCCATTGAGCAACACAGAGAAGAGCATCATAGTCTCCCTAGCTGTGTTACATACTCGTATCATCTCTGTCCATCCTCCCTCCAGTTCAAACAGGAATTCCTTGACCAGGAAGCCACCGATTGCTGTACACCAAGGCATGGTAAACCACAGTGGCAGCTTCACTGATGTTCATGCTAACGATGCTAGGAAGGTGCACAAAGCTTCCTCATGTCACCGCTTGAGCAGGTGCAGGTGGTGCAAGCAGCGCTGCCTGCAGGTGCTGCTGGGGTGGCCTGGATGGGGACGTGGTGTCACCCTCTGCCCGGCCATCTGCCAGGACCATTGTGTTTTAAGGAAGAAGTCCCCAGCTATGAGCAGCTGGGCACATGGACGAAGTGTGCTCTGGTTCTCTAAAGGAGTAGGCCTGGCAGGGTGGGACCTGTGGTTTGCTCGCAGAGCCCTGGCCACGGCCTGCATCATGCGTGACTTCTGTGGGAGCATGGAGGAGCAGGTGGTGGTGGGTCACTGAAAGGCTTTTTTTTTTTTTTTTTTTTTTTTTTTTTTTTTTAATGATACACAGATACTGTGTATAATACACGACTGGTGGATAATGCGTGTGTTCATACATAAATGCACTTGTTCGCAGCAAATTCCAACTTTAAGAGGTGCTGACTATAAAAATGATTTGGAAATACTTGAGGAAATTCTGATCAGGTTGGGAAGGAAAGATACTCTGAAGAAGTAGGATTAGACAACATCTCTAGCACCAAAAACAAGCACAGTGTCATATGACAAACTAGTATGATTTAGTATTTGACTCCTGGCAAACAGGCAAATGTGCCCCAAGTTGTGTGGCTGCTGGGGAAGGATGTCGTTTGGCTGAAGGAGACACCTGGAGCACGCATCCTTTCCCAGAGCTATTTCACTTCCCCAAGCCCTGCGGGAGATCCCCGCTTTTCCGGCATTAACCCGGGCTTGGCGGCCCTTGGGGCTTTACAGCTCCGAGGGTTTGTGTGAGGGCAGCGTTGAGGCGACTTGCTGCTCACCAGGCCGCCCCACACCGGGTCACAGCGCTGGGGCCGAGCGCCCCCCGGCGGCCGCAGGCGGGCGCGGCACCCCGCGGGGCTGCACGCCTCGGGGCCCGCGGTGGCTCCGCAGCGACAGCGGCCGCTGAGGAGGAGCTCCCTGAGGAGAAGCTCTCGGAGGGGAAGCTCGCTGAGGGGAAGCTCGCTGAGGAGAGCCCTGGCGCCTCCCCACCAGGTAGCCGTGGGGAGGAACGAACCGACCGCAGCATGTGCGGCAGAGAAAGGTGCCGCTTCGCCTTCCCCTCAGATTTGCAGCACCGTCAGGTTCTGCAGGTTTGCAATTAAAAGGGGGAGAAGAGACAACGGCAAGCTGTTCCGAAAGGACACTTGTACCGCTCCCGCCCGCTCCTGCCCTGGCCTCCGCCCCTCCGGCGAGCACATGGCCGCCGGCTGCCGCCTCACGGGGGCGCAGAGCGCTCCTCGCCCCTTGCGGGCTGTGGGGGCTGTCTGGAAAAACGAAGAACGAAAGAATTGCCGAGGGTTGTGTTGTGTGGCATCAGTAAGTTTTGTGGGAACGCAGGTGGGATGGCCCTTGGCTGGGGACGAGTGGAAGGAAACGCTCCTCCATTTTCTTTCAGATCAGGCAGGAACAAAGTCAGGAAGCTGAGAGAGGTCAGGAAAAAATCCATGGCTTTTATTGCTCATGAAAGAGTTTAGCTGTTTTTGTTTTCCTGTTTCTGATGCAGACCAAAAGGGTGTTTTCTGCCATACGTTTTCTATGGACTGAGTTTAGGATAAATCATACGCTTTGATCTGATCATACTCAGTTCCTGGTGGGACTTGATGACTTACGCTGCACTGAAACTGGGAGCTCCTTAAACGGGAGAGATACTGCCTTGGTGGTCTCTTCCACTGCAGGAAATATGTGAAGGTAAATCCTCAAGGGATTTCTTTTTTAATCCCTCAGTCTTGAAGTATAATAAGAACAATAAGAAAATAAATAATAAAGCTAAGAAAGCAAATAGGTCAGGAAAAATTACAGTTGCTCTTCTTTTCTGTCCTAGCCCCACCTGAAATATAATAGAAATAAGTATATTGCTCGTAGCCAAAAAAGTCTAAATCCTACATTACGATGGTTTACCTGCATGTTTACTACTACTGAGAGCCATTCCTATGCACACAACATATGCACAGGAGTGTCAGGAGTGAAAACATTTAAAATAAATGTATTTGGGTGGATTAGCAGCAAAAAAAACCCAGCGTTGCTTTATGTGACTTGTTCACTCCATTAGGTCTTGCCGGATGACAGTGCTTGTGCCAAGCCGGTCTGATTAGCAGCTTGGTTGGAGCCCTTCTGGTGCTATTCTAAGCCCATGTTGCTGAAAGAAGAAAAGGGAAGAATCCACTAATTGAAGAAAGAAAACAGAGATTCAGAAACAATCCCTTCCCCTTTTTTTCTTTTAAACAAATCTTTGTTTTCACTTTTTGCTGTTACATTTTTACTGACTGCTTCAGTAATACTGGACTGTAATCAGATAATACCCAATATAGCTGTTTTTTCTCTGAACCATGGAAATGGGTTTTGGTAAAGGGAACTTAGCTCCCTTGACTTGGTTGGGCAGTGTGGCAGTGTGCCAGGTGGTAGCAATCAGACAGCTTTTCATTGCTGCTTTGGTACATATCAAGGATTCCAGTCACAAGGCATTGTTTCATAAAATTTTCTGATGGGGTGGGAGTAAAAAAACCTTTATTAAATGGCATGAACTTCTCAGTATGAATGTAATAAAATAATAATTTATGATATACATTTTAGGAATAAGAGTTTAAAATGCATATTAATTAAATGAATAATGAAAACCTTTATGAGACTCTCTGCTACAAGTTGCAAGTAGCTGTTTAATCAAATTCCTTCTTTGGAAAAGTGCATTTCATTATAACGTAATTAGCACATCTATTGTGTTTTTAATACAACTTGAGCTAAAGTGTGTTTGATCTGGAGTTTGCTTATGGCAATTAGCAGTGAAGGAATTGAACTTCTTTATTCCAAGCTTTGTAATTTGTAAGTGCTATATCTGGGGAAAATCAATGGGATTTTCTAAAGCACTCGAATAATCTTGGGAATATATTGGGGCAGTGATCATTAGCAGAGAAAGGAAAAGCTGCAAGTTTAGGGCTAGCCATTTTTCATTTTTCTGTCACATGTGAGGGCTGTCGTGTTGTGTCAGATGTCAGCAGCGCCGACAGTAGCCCACCATGGCAGAGGGCCCAGGTGCAGCCCCCCTGCAGGCAGGGGCTCTGCTCTGAGTCTCCCACCGTCCGGGAGGAGTGCATTTCCAGTGGGACGGAAGGGCAGGATCTCGGTAAACGCGGTGCCTCAGAATCTCTGAGATGCCTGGCTCCTAAAATACCAAACATCTGCTTGGAAACAGAAAGCATCCTGTCCTGCTGGCAGGCACGGGTCTTCCAACGTCAGCGGGTTCAGCTTCCCCAGCTGCTGAAAGCAGATTGCACTTCTGGGGCTTTTCTCTTCCTTCCCCAGGAGCTTCAATGACAGCGCTCCGAAGAGTGGGAGAAAACTTCTCTTACAGGAAGTCTTTTTGTGGATTTGTGTCTAATCTGAGTTTGCTTATGGTGAAGATACCAGTGGTTTTATGGTTGGGGTCCCTGTTGTACAAGGCATGTTATTGTCTTCTGTATGAAACTCAATGCACAGAAGATCCACACTTTTATGGCTTTTATGTAGTCAAAAAATAAAATACAGTACAGCAATACAAAAAGAAAATATCCAGTGCAAACATCTCTATACAATGGAAATCGATACAGTGTTCCTTAAAATAGCTTTATAAAACAGGCTTAAAAACAGCGATTACAGGTAATACTATCTGGATGGTGCTTACCAAAATACTTTATTTACCGCACTAAATAATTTCATAACTAGCTTTACCTGTTGATTGCCAATACCTTAATTACTGATGAAAACCTTAAACTGTAAGTATTATTAGTTAGAATTCTTTCTAATATACTAACACATGGAACCTCTATAGCATACACTGTTGACTGGATTAAGCAAAACAGAAGAGAATGATCACATTAAAAATAAAACCAAGGCTATCATCCCAAAATGGACTTTATAGAGGATCTGATCGACAGGTGATTTGATTGATAGGCAGGATTCTAGTTTTCCCTTAGTTTGTATGTGGAAATTTTAGTGATTTGAAATATTTGATAATGTCTACTATTGATAGTGATGCATTAGTGTCTACTAAGTATTGTGTTAGACCACTTGCTATAATAGTGTGGACTAATGTGGGAGTGTATTACAGTGCATTGCACTTTCCTGCCGATAAATGATCTGGGGGAAGGGAGAGTACATGAATAATTGAAAAGGAAATTCATGAGGTTCCACTACACTGGTTTAGAGAAAAAAAAAAAGATTTAGTGTTACGTGGTTAGCTACCAAATTTAAATAATCAAATCAACTAAACTAATACATACAGCTCCAACACAGACTCTGCAAAACTGAGTATGTGTGTAGTAGGGTTCTGTTCCTGCTGCAGGCAACAGGAATCTGCATGGCCAGAAGCCAGAGACTGACCATTGTCCTAGAGACCCACTTCTAAAAAAATGTCTTTGGCTGGGTAACTTCAGGCATGGGAGTTTTCATTCTGTTCATTGTGTGGCTCTTCATCAGGCGAGAAACTGAACACATGCTTACCAGGGACTTAATAGTTGCAGCTCCAAAACCTTACTTATATTTGTGGTTCTTCTATGCAGACAATGCATGGGTGTGAAGCATTCTGGTTTTGAAGTCTACAATATTTTCCTAGGTGGAAAATACCCGTTTTACAGTACCTGCTTAGAAAAAAAATCAAAACAGTTTCACAGTAATGAGGCCCTTCCTTTGTTTGTCCCTGAAATAATACAATTCCTTTAATAATGTTGAGTAAAAAAGCTATTCACCCTTCCTAGAGATCCAGAGAGATCCTATGTTGCTATCTAGAGAGATTTACAGTATTGGAGTCTTAACATTCCCCTGATCGCCACATTTCCTGCCCTGCAGGATATGTTCCATTGAGTAACACTGAGGTCCTATTTACAGAGAGAAAAAACAATTTTGCTGCTAGCTAGAAGAAATTCTAGCACTCCAGAAAGGTGCCTGAAATCATCATCAGGCTGTTAAAAATGACAGATGAAACCAGATTGCGCATCTAAAAATCCTGTCTAATTTTATCTGTAGTAACTCATATATGTAGTCAAAGACTATAAAGTAAGAATAATTAATAGATTGGAAAGAAGGAAAAACCATGCCTCTTTTTGAAAGTGATGGAATAATTTCTAATATTAAGTGATAAACCATATGTTCCTCCTTTCCTCTGCTGGGTAAGCATAAGCGGGGAATATCAATAAAGATGTTACAATAGGGCCAGGCAAACCAGCAGGCTGGAGATACAGGAGGTTGTACAAAGCATTTCTTCTCAGTGCCACCAAACCTCTCTGTTTCAGTGGATGGATGAAATGCATGTTGATGTACGGGAGGAGAGGAATGAAGGAGACACTGGAGACAAAGGCACTTTTTAAGGAGAAGGATCTATCTGGGTAGGGAGAACAGTCATGTTCTGGAAGACTCTAAGTCCCAGAGCAGCAATTTTAGGGACAGAACAACATGTCAGCAAGAATAGCAGTGCTGGGGAGTGGATATACATTATTTGTATTTCTTTTTATCCCTACCTCTGTCATTTTTTATTTTTTCTTCTGGTCTGTTTGAAAACCTATACTGCTTGGGTGAAGAACTGTGAAATCTTCTTTGGCCATTGGCAGACTCTTGTATCTATCTGTATTGGGAGGGAGAAAATTCATGACTAGTTTGAACTTAATACACAAAATGTTCATTTGGTTCTGATCCATACAGCTCAGCTAACATTTTAAACCTGGGTCCCCAGTCATTTAGAAAGTCATAATCAATATCTGAGTCTGAGGAGCCTGATTCCAAAGAACTGAGAGATTCTGCAATGGACTCAGCACCTTCGTAGCCATAAATGTGAAGTGTGTCATACGGCAGCAAATCCCTGTCATTGTCAGCTTCATCCTTCTTAACCTCAATCATAATTTCCATTTTTTCAGCACCAGAAGTTGGATTTCCAGGTTTTTGGACCTGTGCATATGGAGAGGGCGCTGTTTCTGGCTTCATACCATTCTTGCGCACAGAGTTGAGTACAGACACATCATAACTGGTGGTATCCATTTCACCACCACCTTCTTCATCATAAGTGACAAGCTGCTCGTGAATCTCTGCCACATTCCTCCCGAGACCACTCAAATCCTTCTTGTGTCTGTTTCTTAGAAGAATTAGCAAGGCGATTACTGCAAAAAAAACTCGAGCAATTGTAAATAGAGAAGTAACAAAGTAAAACAAATTGCATTTCAGATATTTAACATAGTCTGAAGTGTACTTTTTCCCATTTTTTTAGATATGTATTTTAAAAATAATAGTTTCAGATACTACGAAATTGTAGGATTTGTATGTTCTCAGAGCAGTTATGTCTCAGCAGGAATCATACAACTGACTCTTGAGGTAGAATCACAGGTGCAAAAGTATAGTGTCACAAGTGCATTGAATGGTTCTAAAGCTACTGCCTGTAAGTGGTAAATCTTTTAATGCCAGGCATAAAATGCGTCTTGTAAGGTAATTGCAAAGGAGGCCTCTTCTCAAGCACGAAAGAATTAGCCCATTATTTGACAGATTGGAAGTACAGCAAGTAAGTTTTGTTCTGCTGATTTATGGATTTACTTATGTATAGAAGTTCACTGTACTGCTGGAAGTATTTCCAGCCCTTGAAAACAGGTATCCTGTTGTTATTGCCTCAGCACAAATTTCCTTTTTATAGCTGCATGTGAGCCTGGTAATACTAAATCAGATACATTATGCATACATGTAACGACCTTTCCAATGACTCACCTTTTCCAATAGAATGAACATGTTTGTAGTTGAAACTAAACTAACAAGCCAAATAGAAAAGCAAGTGAGATGAATCAAATAGTTACAGTTTTTCTGCCTTTGTGACCATTTTATAGCCACAAAACTTCTTTGGACCTCAGTTAAGAAAAAATAAAAATGAAATCCCCACAAGTCAGAGAACATAAGCAAAGTCAAATAACTTACCGATGATTGTGAAGATACAGACAAAAATTGCCACCAGTGCTTGTATACTAACTCCAACTTGTTTAGCTCTTTCCTCACAAAAAGTGAAGTCGCCTTTTTCATTACACTTGCAGACACTGATAACAAGTGTATTTGTGCTGCTGAGCTCGGGATCACCGTTGTCTGAGATGATGACAGGCAGGTAGTGGATTTTGGCAAGTTCACGATTAAACTGTCCATACTTGACAGTGATATTAGCTGTGTTATCTGGAGGAAGTAATGACATCTAATTAAGTGATAATCTCTACCTGATTTTCCTTATAGATTATCAGTCATTTGGTACATCTTCCCCTTTGACAGAGCAAGCCTTTAGGGAACCCAGTGAAACTTGGGTGGCAACAAACGACATTTTCTTTCCAGTAGGTTAAGCCTTTAAAAATATTTTCATAGCTCAGCTGGACCAATCATAGGTCATCACTGCAGCGTTTCTCCCCTGTGCTCTAGTATCACACTTCGGCTATATGAGAAAATGCATTGCAGGGACACATTACCGTGGTTCTCAACCAGCGAGAAGTTGCTATCTTCTGTGGCCAGGGAGTATTTGAAGAAACCTCTAGGTGATATTTCATCCTTGTCAGTAGCTGAAATCCTGATGATTACCTATAAAGGTATGATGGAAGAGGTCATAAATTTCAGTATAAGTTGCCTCCAGTGATAAAAACGCTTACAGTATATAAGTTAGTGCTGGGCTTTGTATCCTGTATAACCCCTCAGTAAAGGGCAGGACAAAGATATCTTATGATGTTCCTCTTCCAGTTCTTTCAAGGGAAGTTATTTCCTTGTAGCTCTTCAAAAAGAGCTGTCTCCCTTTCATTCACAGATGGGAAACAAAAGATGAAATCTTGTATCAATAAAGCATTAAAAAGTCTTATGCTTAGAGACACATGGATTGAATTTTCATTTATATATCCACAATGGATATTATCTAAAGTGTTTAACTTATTTAGAAGCATGAGGCTCATTAACTGAATGCCACTGGGACTGCTACTCCTGAATGACATACTTTTTTTTCAAAACCTCAACCTGGGATACATTAGCCGTATAAAATATAAAAAATAAATATGATTATGTCCCAAATGTAATTTAAAAATTAATTTAAAGGTGAAATAATACCTTGTGTGTTCTAACAGATTCCATTAATAATACCTTGTACATCCAGTCTGTGGCAGCGTCTCTTTTAATCCAACATTGTATGTGTAGGCTACACAAGTTCTTGTGTCTGAGGTCAAACATCTAAACGCACAAATGCTATCACTCTTTGTGCATTCAGGTGCTTGCACTCTGATAAATGTTATAGTAATGTTATACATAGCAGTATTTCTCTCAGTTTTTTGAAATAGTTTTGTTTTCACTGTCAGGCGTAAACATGCATGTGATAAAAAAGTGAGCTGCTAATTTTTGCTTTGCAAGGGTTGCCTTGCTTCAGGGTTCAATTGCTGAAGCACGTACATACTTAAAAGTCTGGAGGGAGAGGAACTGCACGGCCCGTGTGTGCAAGGAGGTGAAAGTCAATATTCCAACAGTGTGAAGTCCTGAAGAGAGATTTCTAACCACTGACATTTTGGAAATCACTGAATTGATCAGGTGTTTGAATGTGAAAACTGAGACTATCTTTTATTAAAAGACATTTTTGGCTTAAGCTTGCAAGTAGATAGTCCAGGTTTAAGGGAGAAGCCCCTCCTCCTGTCTCACCTTTCCTGGAGCAGCATTTTCACACACTCTGGGTTCCTCAGGATAAACAAGTTCTGGAGCGTTGTCGTTTTCATCAATGACTATAACGTGAACTTGGGCGTGTGATTCTCTGTCAGAAAGACGGCCTGAAATGAGAGCAATGACAATGCATGTCTCTGAGAAGGCTGGAATCGTGGGGCTGTAAAGCTCTGCCTTTCCACTGCTCATGTCTACCTCTGTGACTCCTGCATGCTGAATACAGGGAGTTTCTAGATCCATCATTCATTTAAACTTTTCCTTTGACAGGTTCAGATTTATTTTCTGGAAACTCTTGTATTGGCCTAATTCATCAAGGATCCACAAAGAAAAATGACAATTGCTTGTGGCTCCCTGATTCCCAGAATGCGTGGCTATGGTGTCCGACATCATTCTCTGGCCCTAAGGGCACTGGCACAACATGCCCATACTATTAAGTACCTTCTTCCCTGCAGAAAAGCCCATCCTCCCCAAAACTGACTTTGGGGAGGGGCCCAGCCCTCTCGGCTTCCCCAGCCTGAGCGGAGCTGTGCTGGGCAGCAAGCTTGGTGGGCAGGTCTTGTACCTCTGTGTAGGGGGTGACACTGGCTGGGATGTTTGCTCCAAGCACAGGCTTATGCCTGTTTCCCAAGCTTCTTCCTCTCCTCATGCCCTTTTCATTCCTTTTGACAAACTGAAAGCATTTTTGTAATAGCTAGGGCCCAAATCTTAAAACTCTCTTTGACCTATTTGTAGACACTCATTTGATTTGGAAGATTGCTGTGCAAACCCTGCGAGCATCCGCTTCATTTGTAGCTTAGTGGAAACAAGCTGTCAGGTTGTGGCTTTCCTTCTTGATAAGGTACAGTCCTGCTGTAAAGTCACCCACTGCTTTCTTTAAAGTAAGGAAATGGATAGCACTCACCATCCTCCAGGATTTCCTGGGCTGCTACAGTGATGTTGTACGAGGAGCTGAATTCCCTATCCAGGGGCTTGGGAAGTTGAATAATTCCAGTGTCAGATACTCTAATGTAGTCTCCATTAGGACTAGCTCTTCGTCGAACAAATCTGTTTTTTGTTTAAAAAGAGATCTGTTAGTACAAGGGTTATAATACTGTGTCACTTCAGTTCTTCATAGGAGAAGGCCAGATGGCTGTATAACAAATTGCATTTATATCAGGACTAGGCAGGCTCTGAAGATTTCCCTAAAATTAGGCAAGCTGTGAGAGCATAACATACCCATCCTAAAAGTTCCCAGATTATTCTGTTTTGCTGTTTAAGAATGTTTTCTTTTCAAATCACATGCTCGAGAAAGTTATGATAAAAATTGTAACAGTAAATTACAACTGCAATCACATAAAGTTACCCAAGATTATGCATTTTCCCATAAATGTTCAAGTGGTTTATCAGTGACTTTATGCAGTAATTAAATAGGTTCAAGTCACTTATGCTCATATTTGTTGGCTGCCATGTATACCTATGGCTGAAGTGACTGAAAAAATCAGATTGTAGTTTTTTTCATGCTTGTAAGTGTCTGAAAAATAGGGCCAATGCCTCACTTGTTTGCCAAATTTTTGGAATCAATAACAGATTCTCCACTTTAAAATAGAACTACTAAAGCTGGTGTTGTGTTACCTGATTTTCCGTTTAGCTGCGTCAGGGTCGTATGCCCAAACTGAACCAAGTGTTTTTTTTTCTGGATCATTTTCCTTTACTTTAAATTCATACGGTAGCTTAGTGAAGACAGGAGGCTCATCCACATCCGTGACTTCAATGGTAACCGTTGAAATGCTCCTAGAGCCACCGGATTTGAAGTAGCGAAGATCAACTGTGGGATCTGTTGCTTCAATGTCAAACCTGTATTCTGCTACTTTTTCGAAGTCCAGGGGCTAGAAGAAAGACAAAAACAGCCTTTCTTTTATCATGTCTAAGTAAACTGTGCATTAGCTACATATGCAAATTCAGGCTCTGTGCTCTAGTTTCATTGGGAAATAATAGCGAACTGCACTCTAGATTGACTCTGGAGGAAGCATATCTGAACGGAACTTCTCTTTCATTAGCGGAGTGGCTTGAGCAATTTCTGGTTTTGAACAGATTCGTTCAGTATTCCAAGTGCAGCAATTATTTCTTGGTTTAAATAATTTTCTTTTTATAATTCTGTAGCCACCAAAAATTGTTTAGCTCCTTTGCCTCCAGGGTTGAGGGCCAGAATTTCCACTTCTCTCTTTTCCTTCCAGGCAGACTTCATAGCTGCACTGAGTGATAGCTGCGGAATTTAGTGATAAATGACATCTGCTTCCTTGTTTTTCCTATAACCGAGATTATGAAAAGAATCCCACAATGGAAGGAAGGCCAGGAGCTAGGGCACTAAGAAATGCCCCAGCGGTCTCTTGTCTCCCAGGTTGGGTCCCTATGCACTGTTCCCTGAGATCATACGCTGTGAAATAAGCCAGAGTTAATACTGGTGACTCTGTTTATTGTTTCTTTTTTGAGTCGACATTGCAAATGGAAATGGCAGTGCTTGTCTATCAGCGTATCTCACCTGCCTGTATACTTAAAATGATCACATACACCTGTGGCTGAAAGCAGGTTGCAAAACACTGGGGAGAACTTTGCCCCCACTGTCTGTTCAAGGATGAGCTTCCAGATCAGCCCGTGTGTGTGTGAGGGGCTCTTCCTCAGGGCAGAAGTCAGCAAGCAACGCATTCTTCTGGACCCTGGGCAGATCAGGGGAAGGGCTGCCTTTGGTAAAGGACAGCTGCAAACAGCTAGTGTGAGCACAGCTGAAGACTTAACTGAAGTCTTGGAACATTGGTTGCTTTTTTTCATTACAGTTTTCTTCTTAATGACATTCCTGGTATTAATAGTTAGAGATGCTTGGAAGTAAAAAACACATTCATGTCAATCTGAGGATTACAGGAGGTAATTTATAGCCCTCCCTCCCCTTTTTTCACTGTAAATCAATAAAATAAATGAACGCTTGGCTTGGCAGCGCTCTGCATAATACAAGAACGTCCCTTGGTACAAATTAAGTAGGTTTGAGAATTAAGAAACAAAGAACAAACTGTAATAAAGGCTTTGGAGTGCCTGGGCCCTCCTAAAGAGTTAGCAGGAAGTAATGGAAAAGCTTTGAAAACATTGAGGAAAGTAAGGGAGCCATGGCTAAGATGGGAGCAAATGCCACGCTTGTAAAGAGCACTTTTAGAAGAGTGGTCAAGTGTACGTGCTCACATTTTCTACTTTGGTTTCTCTTTGGCTGCAGAAGATAATTTGACTTGGTTAGTTGATTCATCTCTTAAATTCACTCGCTCTTTGAAGCATCCAAATTTCTGAAGTTTGAGAGGAGCCCCAAGCGCGTAACCTGTAAATCTGACATAGTCCCCATTGCACTCTGCAGTAATCCCAGATTTTCCCAGTACTGGCAATTGAAATGGGCTGGTAAATCACCAGCTCTTCTTGCAGAGCTTACAGAACAGGGTTTTCAGGATGAATACCTTTCGCACTGTGACTTCCATGCATTCCTGTTTTTCCCTGCTGCTAGTCCCAAACCGAATCAAACACTTGGAAAACACATGGAAAAACAAAATCATCATCTTTCTTTGTTACTGGGAAAAGTACCTTCTTTGGTCTAATAATTCCTTCATTCGTGTATGGATTTGCTACAATTTCAAAGGTGTCCCTGTAATCTCCTCTGACGAAACTGTATTTTGTATTTCTGTGTTGTGGTTCATCTATGTCTTCCACTTTGACTCTGCCAACTTCTCCTCCTACTGAAACATTTTCAGGAACTTTAAAGTGAAATGATGCTGTTAAAAAACAAACAAACAAACAAAACCAAATGAGTCATAAAGATTATGCACGTGGAAGTTAGAGCTTAGTTAAAGATTGTTCTTTGTTTATAGACATAGAGAAAATCATTGAGAATTTAGCATTATTGATCCTTACACAAAACACTAAATTTTTTTGAAGTATAATTACTTCTCAAAATATTCAAGTTTTTTATAAAACTACCAAAAACTAATACTGATCTTTATTTTCTGCTCTAGGTGTGCTTCACCCAGGAAATGCAGCTAGTGCTGAAATACAGAAGCCTTCTGAATATGTAAGATTATTTCGTTCACTTTTAAGAAAGTTGAATTGCAATGATTTCTCATGTAAATTTGTTTTATTCATATCAGCCTTTGGTTTCCAAATAATATATCACTTGCATTATACTTACGGTGTTTGAATACGGGGAAGTTGTCATTGATGTCTGTTAAAGTGATAATGACTGTAGCTGTGCTTGAATCCCCAGAAAACCCCGGAGCATCTTTTGCTTTAACAATAATTTCATACGTTGATTGATTCTCTCTGTCTAAATCAGCTCTGGTTGTAAAAATCACACCTTAAAATATAATATTGAATATGATTAGGTTTTGTAGCACATCCAACATCTTTTAATTTTGAGAGCAAGTTTTTGACTTATGCCACACACTCAACTGTAACTAGTGTTTTTACAGTGATATTTTTCTAAGACTAAAAACGTTAGAAATCTTTCTATACAATGGAATATTTGGGAGATTTTTGGTACATTCCTTTAAAATGATCTTTGTTGCTTAGAAACAGTTAAAAAATGTCTAAACTCAGCCACTCCAGCACCTAGAGATTTTGTTCCACCACCGTATTATCTGATTTAGTTGCTCCGGAGAACCAGTATGCTTTGTGCTTACAAGAGATGTTGAGATTATTTTTAAAACTGGACAAACTTGAAACAAAGAAGTTTAGGAAAGAATGGGATGAGTTACTGATTCAAAACAGGAAACCAAACTTCAAAGTCAAAATCATCCCAATAAAATGCAGTTCATTTTGTATGTAATGACCTACTCCAAGTCTCTGCTAACTTGGGAAGTGCGTAACCTACTGTTTGTGTGCCAAATTTGCAAATCTGTGGGGAGTACTCTTGGGTTGTAATCCCTATTTATCCTTTGACAGTCTTTTAAAGATTTTCCTCAGTTAATTTTTAGGAATGCTTCTTCTTTATGTATTCCTCTTTTTCGGGTTGGTCAAAGCAATGGTATCCATGCTAAACTGGAAACATAAACGTGTATTATGTCCTAGTCAGTCTCTTAATCAGTGGGAAGAAAATGACCTTTCATCTTCTCAGTTAGTTTATGGTACCTAATAGCCTGGCTTTATTAGTTCATTTTCAGATGCAGTGGCATTGTGTCATTGTGAATGAAAAATCTTTCCAAATTATAGTTGAAATTAAATTTTTGACTTATTATCTCCCTTGTCCAGAAAGAAAGTGACTTAAAATTGTGTTTTTATAAAAGCTTAAGGTAGAAGTTTGACACTTGCATATTTGACCTACCGGAGTCATCAACTGTGAAATACTCATCTCCTTTAATGACTTGGTAGGTAACTGTGGCATGACCTGTAACTGTTGGGTCATCAGCATCTACAGCTGTCACTTTGGTAACTGAGGTTCCTAGAAAAGGATTATCAAATAGCACATTTAGTATAAATTTTGCTTTTTAGCCAAGGACATGAAGGAAAAAGTGATGGAAGAACGTACCTACAGGTGACATTTCTGGGACAGATCCATTGAATACCTTTTGTACGAACACAGGGGCATTGTCATTAATATCATAAACCTTGATAATAAATTTAGATGGTGGTTCCAGTGACCGGTTGTTTCTTCTGTCAATAATGAGAGCTGTCAGCTCATATTCTGCTTTCTTTTCTCTGTCCAGTCTCTCAAAGGCATATACATCACCACTGGTCTCTTCCACTTTAAAGATGGTATTGGCATATTCACCTTCAATAATGTACTTAGCGTTGTTGTTCCTTACACTCGATGTGATCTAGAAGGTATAATTCAAAGAGATAAAGGCGGGCTGTGGAGTCTGGATTCAAAACAGTTTCTACCAGAAGGTGCACACAAATGTGACTGACCTCTCCTTCTGACTCACTTTGAAACCAGAACAGTCTTGAGGAATTGTGTTGCCAGATGGGTTATTACTGAACTAAGCAATAGCTATAGCAATCCAGGTTATAGGATGAAAAATGCATCCAGACTGAAACGTGCTTGCTTATATATTAAGAAGCATTTTTTTAAGATCATGTCTCACATTTCCTAATGATATAAATTGTTCATGCAGTTACATATAAAACTCATTAACCTCGTTGTGTCTGAAATACACGCACCACCACATTCAGTTTGAGCTTCTCTTGTTAACAAATACCTTTCAGAATTTAGTGGAGATTTTGCTTAGATTTCACAGAATTATGGAATCAAATCTGTGTTCACAGCTATTGACATTATTTAGTATTATTCTCTATTATTTGTCATTTAGCAGAATTCCTGCCATAGCTGACAGTTTTCTTGGGGGTAGTCACATGCAGTTACTTCATAGTCAGTATTAGATGCAAGGCTATGACAGCAAGATTGAATTTTTACTCCACAGAGTTTAAATTTTAAAGATCATATGCTATCAAAATGATGGGATAAAAGAAATAAACATCAATCAGTTTTTATATGTAAATTAATCCAATTCCAAATGTTTTTGCACATTATTTTATTTAATCGGGAGACAATCTGATGATTCTCCCCTTTCTATACCTTTACCCCTCTAGGTATACTGCTAGCAGGTTTAAACCACGATTTTCTGTGCACTATATCAGTACTACTATTTCAGCAAGCCATTTATCAGTAATTGCTGGGTTTCACCAAGAATTTCTAGTCTTCTGTTACTGATGTTATCATAAATTGCAGCTGTTTGGTATTCAGGATTTTACTTATCCTATAGTTGTCATTTACTGTTGAACATTCTTTTATTTATGTTTTCTATTTTGAAATGTGTTATTAAAATTTTCTTTCCTAGTTCCACATACTTAATCATGCTTCTGACTGCTGGCACTGCTGTAGAACAGCTTGCGACTCTGGAGATGTAAGAGGAGAAATAATCCCACCTTTGTCTCAAAGATAGTATAGTCGGTGCCTTCTTTCTCAGATTTTATTTACTTATTCGGTGTAAAAGGTATAGAATTCCAAGATTGCCTTTGCTAAAACTGAGAACGAATGTACAAAGGGAAGCCTCCAAGGTCAAGAAAGATAAAATCCCAACATATCAGCATACTCCTGCAGCTGTCACTCAGTTCTGCTGTGCTGCTGCTGTGGCCTTTTTTAAGGGGTTTATCAGGTGTTCAATCCTGCAAATGCAATGCATTGAACACAGATATTGCAAAAGTAATCAGAAGCATTCCACTGTTGAAAAACCACAAAGCACAGTACAAAGTGAATTACTCTTATTTAGGACAGCTCGAGCAATAAAAGTGTTCTCCTCAATCTGCTACTGAATTGGTCTGAAATGAAACAGAGATACTCAGTGTTCGCTGAGAGTACCCTATGGCCTCTTTTCTTTCTCTCGCACTTTCTGCCAGTGAGCAGCACTGATCCAGAAAGGTCTGTTTCACTTTACCAAAACAGCCTTGACAGATGCTGATTGTTGTACATGGGAGGAAAATGTACAACTGCATTTATCTGAAAAGTGTCAAAGTAGTTCAATTTGAAAGACTAGATTGGGAGAACTTTGTCTGAGTGATATGCAGTTAATCATAGGATTTTATGAGCACTGCCCCGAAGAAAACGAGTTTTCAGGCAGGTCAATGCTTGTTATTATTTTTAAAAATTATTTTCCTTCACTTTGTGAAACAAATTTTTTGATTGTGTAACAGTACTCCTAAACAGCACTTCAGTTTTTTGTCCAAGCTGAGGGATGTAAACTATACGTTTTTTAACACATGTTTTTATTAGCTGATCTCCCAGGTTTTTGAAAGAGAGAATCTTAAGGTACCAGAAAAATACTGACGTATATCAGCTGCCAGACTTCCTTCCTAACTGTGCACCTGCATGCAATGCAATTGTTTCGTCACTGTGGGTACTCCATACTTGTCATTCTCTAAAATTTGTTTGTATTCTTCAAAAGAATTAGAATCCCTCTGACGTTATTCTTGATTTACTCTGTGCCCATTTTAAGATTGTACCAGGTTGTTACATTAAGTTTGACTTCTATTTCCTTTTTTCCCCTGTGAATTCTGCCTAAACTGCAAACAAGTAATTCTTCTCAAGATACTCATCTGCTGCCTGCATTTCTACTTACTCATTGCTAACAGCCTGCTATTTACCTTGCCAACATGGTGTGGTAATGGTGTATCAATCTCTTCTTTGATATGCATTTGGTTCCATATCCAGTCTCTCTTAAGTCGTTTGTGACTGGTATTGTTTGAAGAAAAGTTTTGTTTTGTTTTCTGACTTTCTTTGTAGGCAAATGCTGGAGCCAAGAACAATGCCAAAAGCAGAATAAGCTTCTTCATCTTCTTCTGAGCCTAGGAAGTAATATAAAGTTTGAAAACTGTGTAAATAACAACAAAATCAGATTCATCAGAGCACACAAATAAATGCAAATGTGATTTTCTCCTAGAGGAAAGTTTGATTACACTATATATTTCTTTACATCTGCCTTAGAATCAAAAATTGAAATATCAGGCACAAAACAATTTGAACCAGATGAGAAGGCAACTGTAGAAACCACTGAAAGTATTTGAATGAAGTAAAACATGTTAAAGTTTTTAAAGCTAGCATAAAGCTCAGCATACACTTGAGCTAATCTGAAGAGAAGGATCAGCAGCAAAGATCACCCTTCGTGCATCACGGAAGGTGTAGTTCAACTGCAGATCATAGCTCATGGGAGAGAGCAGCCATGGGAAGCAACACCGAGGCTGAACCAGATCAAAGGTTATGTTAACTCAACTTGAAATGAAATGGTACAGCTTGACAAACCAAAATGTAATGTTTTGGCTTGGCCTGACACAAAATGTGCTGCAGTCAATATATTCGTATGGAAAATATTGATTTAAAGTAAAACTTTTTTTTTTTAACGGAAAAAAATGAGTCATGGAATTTTCAATCAATTCCAAGTACAGTGTAGCAAATTATCTTGCTCAGAGAGCTTGTTTATTGATTCAAGTCCTTGTCTTTTGAAATGCGTGAAGGCATATATAAAGTTCCTTTATCCCTCATTCTCAGATTTTAACATACACAGAAGGATAATTAATTAATTTATCTTCAGGCAAAACCTTTTTTAAACTTTTTTTTTTTTTTTTTTTTTTTTTTTACCTGATATGTTAATATTAGCAAACTTTAGGCCTGACTGTCTTACCAGATTGTCGTTTCTCCACTAAATTTTCCCTTTGCAATATAAAGCACTGTCAGGGATATTTAACACTCAAATAATCAGACTTTAAATTACACATAAATGACTTTCCATTAGCTTTTAGGAGCTGTCAGTGTGTACCTCAAAAATCAAGCAGTTAATTGTGATAGAGAAGTTGACATTACACAGGTTCATAGATGTGAGGTTAATATTTTGGGCAGGATTTCCTGAGACATTTTCCTAATTACTCTTTGGTAACTAGGTGATCAATGTTATCTTGCAGTGCAGCATCATTATCAGTAAAAAGATTTTATTTACCATGAAATCTTGCTTTCCTCTACTTTGCTCTCTTTACACTGTTCTAAATGATCTGCAGATCATTCCTTCTTTTGTGAATGTGTAGGAAATGACTAAATGGGCTGGCTTCAAAGCTGCTTTTTAATAGCCAAACTGTTCTTTGTTCTTTTTTGGGGGGGGTTTACATAACACGTTTTTGATTCAGCTGGCTCTTTGCATTCTATGCACTTACTTTGGCTTTGATTTTTTTTTCTTTTTTAAGGAAAATGAGTAAGATTGAGCTGTTTTGCTTTGTTTGATTTGTCACGCAAATACTCTACAACTAGAGCTGTAAGGCATCGAGTATGATTCTGCTGTGATCTGTCTTTCATTCATAAAATTATAAAACACGGTAACCAAAGGAAAAACAGTTAGTAATATTGGCTACTGCAGACCACAGTTTTGGAAAAAGAGGCCGCAGTGTTTGAACTGTCATTTCCTCTTGCTGCTATGGTCCAGTGGGGATCTCCTGAATTGCTGTAGGAAAGAGGCTAGTTGGGGAAACTGAGGACAGCGCTGCCCACTCAAGCTGCCATGCACGTTACTGTGATTGATGCATCTACAAACATCCTTGCAGAAAGCATTTTTAGCTTAAATAGTCAAATCTCCATTAAAGCATACTGGTCCCTGTATGGATCTGCTTTGTAAGGAGAAGTTTTGTGTCTTCCCTATAATCTTTTCCTAGTGATGCCTCTCTTTTCATCGGTTCAGAGCCTGCCATGCCCTCAGGTTGGACTTCTCCAGCTGACGCTGAGAAGGATTACCAGGAACAGCAACTCTAAGACCTTTTCTACCCCTATGTAGGGGCACTGCTTACCAGAAATGGAAGGCTCAAATTCATAATGAGTGTGCAGTTACCTGTCTAGGAGCTCTGGGACTGTGGTAATATCCTGACTACGCCTGAGGATCCAGCTCTCCTTTGAAGTAGGTAGTCTATATGTGTTTCACAGTTCAAGCCTTGTTTGGAAGCTTAGCTATCGATACAGAAAGCATGTGAAAGGCTAAGATGTCCCCTGGGCTTGTGTTTGATACTACTGTATTTTGTGGTAATATCCGCAACCCACTGTTTTAATTGGAGGCCTTTTATAACCTCTGCACTAGGCTGGATCTTTTAAATAGATGCACATTTCAGCTGAAACTTAAGCTAACCCTTCCACTCAGCTGACCTATCTTCATGTTCTCACATTTCAAGGTGGTTTCACTTCCCCTTAATGGGCTGCCCGTTAATACTTGTCCAGCATCCTTTGTAAGGCAAAGGTCCCTTTGTAAGCAATTTGATGGAGTTCGGGCCTGCTCTCTTGTATGCACTGTATGTCACACAGACTGAGATAGAAGAGCCTCTTGCAGAAAGTGACTCCTGCTTCATCTTTGGCATCTTTCAGCATGTTGTATTTCAGTAGAAGTAAGACTGCACTCTTGAGCACTGTGCATGCTGTCCTTCCTAGGAGCGTTTGATGTGTATGACTCCATAGGACAGTGTGACTCTGAGAGGAGTTCCTCTGTGATACCATGCCAGTTTTCCATTCTGCAGCTGGAAGCCTCTGTTGCTGTCGAATCCGTAATTGAATTCATCACAGTGTTTAAGAATACCCTTCTTTGGCAGTGCGTACAAACACTTCAGAAGCAGGACCCTGCTGAGCAGTAACTGGATAAGGGCACTGTCCTGGTGTGAAGGCCACGTTCCATGGCTGTTAGCTCTTGACAGGCTTTACTAAATGCTCCGTCTTTTTCTGGCCATGATAGTTTTCTTTTCCAGCAGATCTCATTTGAAACGACAGAGGTAGTAGCAGAAGAGAGAGATTCCCATGCCTGAGCGGGGGAATGCAGTCCCATGGAGTCAGAGGCAAGAAAGTTTAGGATGGATGACAGGTGGATGACATGCAAGGATCAGATGTTCATTCTGTTTCACATTCACTGTGGCTGCCAGGACATAGAAAAGCAAATAGGCAGCACTCTTTGAAGTGATGACCCTCGTGGCCACACTTCTGGAGAAGAGGACAGCACAGTTTGCGCTGTGACTGACCTGTCCCATGTGTGCCTTTCCCTGCTTTGCTGACGTGAGGTCCCATTGCAGGTCTGCCTTAACACACAGTCTCCAGTTATCCTTCTGTCTCTAACTGATTAGACCAATAATTTAAACTTTTTTTTTTCTTTTTCACTTTAAGCAGGGGCCATAAATGTTCCTTAAAGTTAGGAGGGGAATGGATTATTCAAATAGCTAAGCTTCTTGCCATGCTCTTAAATTCTATTTCAGCAAATGATGTTTTTTTTCCACCAACATTATTCATTTTATGTGTTGAATTATTTCAGCAAATAACTCTTGGTCTGCAGGGTACTATAGACAGTTAACTGAGAAATTCTGGTATTCAAAGTGATTTGTGGAACACATGACTCATACGGTGTAGTTTTTATTCGCAGATTGGGAGTAATTATTAAAAAAGAAATCAGGTGGAGATGCAGACAATACTGTACTAGTTAAAAGTTTGCATTTTATGAGTTGTTTTCATAAGTAATCAAGTGTAAGTTTGATGAGCAGCAAATACAAATAAAGTGTCCATGTAATGAAAACACATTTGATGAAATATTTGTATGAACATTTGTTTTTCTTTGTCTCTTGGTGTAATTTTCTCTTAAAAATATATATTGCTGCTTATGTGAGGTTAGTTTGGTTAGTAAAGAAACTTGTTCTATGCTTGCATGATAAGTAGAAGTTACGCCGGGTCTCTGTATGGAGACTTTGATAAATAAGCAGACAGTTGTAGCTGAAATGCTGTGCTGATCAGATTAATATCTTGTACTAGTCTTAGAGAATTTCTGTTTTACAGCATTTGAAGCTGATTCCAGGCAAGATAGAAATAGTGATAAGGAATTTCCTGAGGGAGAAATCTGTTTAGCAGTGACTATTATATATCAGAAAAGAAACAAGTACTTCCTGATCTCCTGTAATACATCTTAAAAGGGATTTTGTCAATATTGTTTGGGTAATTTGCATACCTGATTGTTAGAAAAGCTGGAAACTAAAGGATTATTGTTTATTGAGCTGGAAACTTAATGATTGCTTTTGCTAACAGTATCTTGGTTGGAATCTGAACAATGCAAATGCAACTGAAAACTCCCTTGCAAAAAGAAAGGTTCATCAGTGCAGAAAAAATTAACAAAATTACTTATAAATGAACAATACAGGATAGAATATATTCCTTTCCATAGTACTGGAAATTTTGCTGTTTCTGGTTGTTAGTCAAACCTCAGCTGTCACGCCTGCAGCAATGTAAATGCAGGGAACACTAAATATCTGAAATGATGTGTTCAGTCAGGTGTGAGAAATGGAGGGCCCGAAGGAAGGCGTTTGGCCCAGCTTGGGCTGCCCTTGCTGGGGCTGCCGGGCCTGTGGGATGGTGGGGCTGGGCCCTCCCGGCCTGGCTGAATGTTCTGGGGCTTTTCGGCTGACTGTCCCTGGGCACAGCCTGATGGCTGTATCTGGGGGCTGTGTCAGTGGGCTCTGTCCTCTCGTCGTGCGTGGGCTGCCCGTTCTCAGGAGGCCATGGCCGTGGGGGCCAGCGCACAGCAAGGGCCTGCGCTGCCCTTAGGAGCTCCATGTGGGTGCGGGCTCTGGGTGCTGAACAGGGTGGCTGGCGAGGAAGAACTGGCTTGCAAGAACTGTAAAGGCATTACAGTCCCCACCAGAGCACCCTGTGTGAGCTACCTTGATGTAAAAAGTGAAAAAGTCTCACTGGAAAATGATAGCTTATTGGATCTGAAATACTCAAGTTTTCCTCACTACATGGCAGGCTTGCCATCCAAGGGATCTGTGCTGAATATTGTTTGGTAAATTGATACTTGTAGGCCTAAGAAAATTTTCTTGACAGAACTTTTACCAGAGAAGTTGACTTTGGATAGCTTTAGTTTTAGTATTTTCATAAGTATTTTAATTTGTCTTTCCCCTTCCTCTCTGCTGCTCCCCATTCATGTTCCTAAGTAGCTCTGTGCGAAAAAATCTGCTAAATTTGCACTGGATTAAACCCAACAGCGCAGAGTATGGAACATTTCAATCTTAGATTTTTCAAAAATTTTACTTTGATACATCATCTAAACACTTCTAAAATTCTTATGCTTAATGAAGCCACGCTGGAGTTAATGAGAGCAGAATCTGACCCAGTGTCAACTAACAAAACAACACTGCCTTACAGGATCCACTTTTAACCATTAATTTCTGTGTAATGTTTAAGACCAAAGGTAAATGTGTGAATACATTAAGCAAAGAGAAACAGAAAGGTAATCTATTAAACCTTAGAGGGATAAATTATGTCTTTTTTGCAATGCCCATCGCTTAATGCATACTTAGCTTGCTTTGCAGAAGGAACATGTTTGGTAAGCAGACAAAACATTAAAAGAAAGTAGCTCTAGCAGTACCTAACAATACATTTCAGGCACCTTAACTGGCTGTGCAAACATGAATCGATAAAGCCTCCTCAGTTCTCTGTGAAAAGCACTGCAGCTAGATGAAACGCTATATCCCTTTCAAAAAGTACATTTGAAGCACAGAGGACTTAAATGTTTTTGCCATCTCCTGATGGTGGACCAGGGTCAGGAGTAGCAACAGTCTTGGATTTTTTTCTCCCATTTTTTTCATCTCATAATTAGACAACATTGCTCTAACCAGCTTCTAACAAACCCAGAGACAAGGCAGCAAAGTAATCACATAGATAAAATTGTTACCTGTGCTATAGTTTCTGATTGGCATCTAACTTGCAAAAATGCGGTCTTCCTTTGCTCCATTCAGCTTACAATGCGAGAGTAGTACATAGGGAGTTCAGTGAGAATGGGAACTATGGTAGACCTTCAAACTTTAGTAACATCACTGAAAAAAAAATGAGCAAATTGTGCAACATTTGACTTGGAGCAATCATTTTGTGGTGCTCTTTCAAATATATATATTTTTTCTGGATGGTTACTCAGCGTTTCTCTTATTTCTGATTAAAGCTGTCATGTCTCATGTTCTCAGCAATGTACAATTATTCATTTCCAAACAGGTTTTTCCTGAGATCACTGTGCTGCTTTTCGGTTTCCAGATTATTGAACTGATTTAAATGTGCCTAGTGCCCGACTACCTAGCATTATATTTTTGATTGTCCTTCTGTCGTCTTTATGCATCTGAGAAGTGCCTTCCACTGATGACTAAACAGTCTGGATTGTAAATGCCTACCCGAAAACTGATGATAAAATGACTCTTTATATGCATGATAGTACCTTTGAGTAAATAGCTACTCTGATGACTAAACAATCTGGAGTGCAAATGCCTGCCTGAAAACTGATGATAAAATGACATTTTATACTTGTGATAGTACCTTTGAATGAAAAGCTGCTCCAGCAATATCTTAACTAAATGTGCTACTTTAAGAAAAAACAGATGTCACTCAGTGTTTTGAGGGCACTGTTGTGTGTTTTTGTTGTGCGTGTTTTGTTGTGTGTTGTGTGTTTTTGGTGTAGGTCAGTTGTTGTTGTTGATGATGCAGCACTGTATCTCAGTGTAGCTGAAGAGATAACTCAGCAATTCTGATTTTGGCTTCTGTTTTGTCTTCTCATATTCCAGGGAGAAAAAGAATAATTGTAACCTGAAAGTTCTTTCTGATTTTAGCTGTAAGTTTCTGGTAGGCCTGGGGAAAATGTGTCAGTGATTTTTTTCCCCCATCTGTTTAACTTACTGAAAAATTCACTCCTGGATGATAAAAAATAAAACTTTCTCTGCTGGTTGGATGGAGTCCTCAGCTAGGACAGGTAATTCTTTCAGAAATTAAGAAATTTGTTTATAAAGGAACTATAAATTACTGTGTGTATGTTGAAGATTCAGTGCTTTTGATTAGATGGAGAGCTCAACGCTCTACTCCTGAATGGACAGCAGAGTCAACAAGAAAGGTTTCCCTGCCCTGGCAAGCAAAGGACCCCCCACAGAGTGGTGGAAAGCAGGCAGCCAGATAGGACTCCAAGTCTCCCTGTGGTTTCTGCTATGGAGCTGGATAAAAATGGGGAGGCAAGCACTGGTTTGGCAACAGAGCGACCCTCCAAGCTACTGAGAAAATGCCCATGCACTGAAGATGGTGAAAAGAGGTAGTGAAACCTACAGTAATGACTTCCCAGAGCTTCCTGACTCCCCTGCTTGTATTTCAGCAAGTGACTTGCTGACTACAGGATTATAGAGCTGCAGGAAATACTGAGAGTGGCTATGTGAAAAGGCTGAGTGAGTCACACAGGCAAATGTGAACTGAAAATAACAAATGTGTGGTCTAAGAGGACATTTGTTGTAAAGAGAACAATTTTAGAGAAATGAGTGAGGAAGAAAGCTATAAGGGGTCACAAAAATCTCCTTTTTTCCTTGCCAGGAAGCTTCTTTGGAAAAGGGATGTATAGGTTTGCATTTTGTTTGCTAAATGTCACCTCATCCCAGACCTGAAGGAGAAGCAAGATGAGTCAGGTAGGATCTGATGCTGCATCTGTAAATTCTGACTGTACTGGAGTTTGTTTTACATCAGTGATGTTCCTGATAATATTTATCTGGCTAGATTAACAGAAACAAAAATGTCAGTGTGAGTGGGAAAAGAACAACCTAGAGGAGGCTTTGCTTATTTTGATCTGTGAACAGTGCAGTACTACAGAAGCAGTCAGTCATTCCAGCAGCCAGGAGGCACTGTGTTTTGTGCTCATACATGTTGGCTGGACTTCTTTAGGTGCATAAGAGTCTTTTGGAGAGCTGGTGGCTATTTCTCTGCCAGCTGGTCCCTGGATAGCAGCTGCAGTGAAGGAGTACTGACATGCTCGCAGCTGGGATAGGAATTTGTTTGTTTTTGCATGTGGCTCTCGACTGTAATTAGGTGAGGAACATGCCACTGTGGACACATGATTGAGAACAGATACTAAGGTTTGGTGATTTCTCTCTTCAGTAAGAACAAAGAATAGCAAACCTCAAGGGAATTTTTACAATAAGGTATCTCCTAGAGATACTTGGGCCATAATTCATACTGTTTCTAAAATTTGGAAGTTTTTTTTTTTTTATTTAAATTTGTTTGGCTTAGATCTTGATGTACATATCTGCATGCCACACAAACACTTTGAATCAGCTCTGAATTGGGTTTCTGTTAGAATTCTAGAAAACCTCAAACAATCCCAAACAATTTTCTGGGACAATTTGGAAGAGATGGTTTGATAGTTTGTGCCCAGTTGTTCTGCATTCTTTAGAGAATGGCAGCCTTTTGTGGATAGCATCATGTAGATACCTCCAGGGATATGAAACATCTATGCTTGTGGAAATGAAGCCCATACATGATCTAAAAAAACATGTGACTGTATTTTTATGTACCTGTCTAGTAAATACAAAATTTGGCAACTTCCACATAAGCCAGGGGTAGGGTATTTTTTTTTTTTTTTTCGTATGTGGCACACCAGAAATCTTACATAGTGAAGTTATCAAACCAAGAGGGGCTGCTTCTGTGATTCATGTGCACATGCTGTGATTCCTGTTCCAATCTTGAATTAAATCATTTTTCTGTCAATCTGCGGTAATATGTTTTTTATCTGAGTTTCTTGCTTGTAAAATCTGATAACTGAAAAGCAAATTAAGTACATGTTTTAATTAGTGGGCTGGTCTCCCTGTGAACTTTGAGAAAGCATTATTTTTGGAGTAAATGAATAATTCCTGAATCACTTCAGTTGTTGACATGACATTGGTGCATTATTTAAGCGAAGGTTGTTTGGTGAGGATGGCATTTATGAAGGAGGCAAAACAATACTTTGAAAGCATTAAAATGAGCAGTTGTAACAGCACCGACTGGTTTTGCTCTTCCACCCAGATCAGTTATGCTGTATAATTGTCATTTTAATGGATGACTGTTTTCCTTTTGTATAAGCATCCAGGTATGTTTAGAAAGTAATCCACCAGCCTTAGTGAAACTGGTGCCTTCTGCTCTCCCAGGAGACAAATGCTCATGAAGGTCTGTTATAGCCACACTGAATCATTAGGTGAGTTTTAAGAATCTTCCTCATTTCACACTCTCAGCATGCAGATCATGGATCATGCCAGGTGCAGAATCAATGTCTCTACTCATTTTTCACAGAAATATTATTTGTCATCACAGGGGCTGTAGAGATACTTGAGAGAGAACCAATCTGAAACTGAACAGATAGATGAAACACTGAAATACTTCTGTTCTGGTGCTGCTTAAGTGTTCTTAAGATGGACGTGCTGCTGTAGTCATATAATGCATTACTACAGACACCTTCCCTAAAGTGACAACAAATTTGGATTTATTGTGCTTTAAATAAGTAGCAAGTGGTATTGTCCTGTCTATCCATGCAGGAAGTCTTTCAGGTCACGTACAAACATGTTAGTACAAAATGCAACAAGGGATAAGGTGGGCTTAAGCAGAGGGCCTACCTGAACTGTACAGTATAACCAGAGTTGTTAAAATCTTTTCATGCTTGTTTGTGATCATTATTAAGCCAATTCGTAACATTTCATAACTAATGAATATGGTATCATAAACAGAAGATTTTGGCTTTCTCTTACGAGTTGATAGCATGGACAGGATTGAGTTTAAGATCATAAGCCTCCTACATTTCGGTACAGCTCCTGAGCCTTGGATGCGCATGTATGAGGGTTGAATTACTCCTAAGGAGCAGAAGTACTCTGGTGTTTAGTGGGTGTGTTCAAGCCCAGAGGTGGAGTTTGGATTTTGGTACGGGTTATTACCACCTCGTTATCATTATGTCTCATAGATCTCTGTGCTTTAGTGATTTAGAAGGTTCCATTTCTTTAAATCAGCAAGCTCGTAGGACCTATGAGTAATATGATTTCTTTTCTTTCCAGATGTTGCAGGGATGGAACTAACAATTAAATGACAGAAGATTTGTTCTTGGCCACATGTCTTTTGATGACAGTTGCCAAATGCTGTTGAAATCTGAGCTATTTTGAGGGGTTTACTTTGCATTAAATACAGCCCTTCTGTTCTGAAATGAGCTAATAAGATGAGTGGAATAAACCCTGCATGAAGAATTTGGAGGAGCAGACATTTTTTTCCCTGTGAATTCTTTGTCCGAAATAGAAATCTAAGAGGAAAATCTTTCCCATCCAGGTTGATTAATGCTAAGGACAAATGCTGGAAATGGAGATGAAGCGCCAGTGTTATGCACAGGAGCAGAACCTGTTTTCTTCCGTGTGTGCAAAAAGTATTTTTGACGGTGATCTTGCAGTCAGGTGTACTTGTTCCTGAGAAGGGTCTGACTGGCACGGAAAAAAGTCTCTGTCAGGCGCGCTGGCAGTACCTGCAGTGGCTGTAGAGCCAGCCCCTTCCCTGCTTTCTTTCAGCCAGTTAATGTTTGTGTAGCCCAGGCTGTGGCAGCTCCTGCAGGAGAGGCGGAGAGGCAGAGGCAGGTGCCTCAGCACCGAGCCTTCCCCATCTCAGCAGCTCCCACGACTGCATCGTTTGACTTCGGGGAGCGGGGCTCTGGGTGAGAGGGGGACAAAGGAATCCTCCAGTAATTATTTGGCTTATCCCCACACAGAAATGGAACGGTTCTGATGTATCGGACGTGTTTGGAATTGCTAAAAAGATTTCTCAGGCATTTCTAACCAGAAGCTTTGTTTCCTACAATAAATGGTACGCACAGTTCAGAATTGATCTGTTTAGATGCTGCCCCCTGGTTAGCTCTGCTGTACAGAGTTCAGCTGGAGCTGTCACTGAATGTTTAAGAGTTTGTCCAAGCTAAAAATAAAAATAAAAATAAGGTGCTCTCTGAGAATAATATATTATAAAGCTTTTTCCACTTCCCCTTGGTTTCCAGATAAAGCTTTAGTATCACAGAGGCTTCCAAGCACAGAGCTCCAACTGAGTAGCTTTGATTAAGGAAAAGTCCCCATCCTTTGAGGAACTGTATGCAATAAATACATTTTTTTTTTAAAGTACAATGTAGCTGTGTTTGCTGCAGATAAGATTTTTTTTTTTTTGACATTTTCTTCAACAAAAGCTTAGGAGCAAAAGTATCTGTCTCTAGCACAAGCATCATGTGCAGGTCTCAGTAATGGATATTTTTTGTGCTAACAGTACTCTGAAGCAGAGAAGGCATGTTCAGCTGTATGTGTGTTCTGAGTCCCTTGTCCAGACTATTCTACCGAGTAACTTAATGCATTGGCATTTCCTCTGAAAGTTATTTTTTGGCAGATAAAGAAAGCATATACGTATACATAAATCCAGTTTTCTGGCTGGGCAAGAGACTAGAAAAACAGGGTGTGTCTGGATCTGTTTTGTTTAGTTATTAGTATTCAGTATTTTTCCCCCTTTTAAAATGTCCAATTCAAATGTCAGTTCATTCTTCTCTATTTCCTGCTCTTATTCAACTAGACTTCCAGACCAGGCTTAATTAACTTCAAGACCTTTTCTGCCAACCCTTACAGTTACAGCCTTTTCCTGGAACATTTCCATTGTTATGCTCTCCGTGTGTTGTGAGATGATACAGATGATATTATTGCTACTTTTATGAATTTACAATGACTCTTTCAGTATTTTTACTTACAGCTACTTACAGCTTAGCTTTTGGAGTCAGGAAAAGCTCAGTTTTGAATCAAAATAAAACCAGGAAAGCAAATTTCCAGCTTAAAATGCTGATGAAGTGAAGCTGGAAAGCCTGGAAATACAGTCCTTAGACACAGGGAAGCTTCAAAAGATGAGGAAAGCTGTTGTAAGTTTTATGACAGACTTTAGAGCTAGACTGTTTTCTCTAAGGTTTCGTTTACATGTGGAAATTGCTGTGATTTAACACAGTGTTGTGTTTTGCTCCATTATCTGTGCACTGGCTTAAGTAGGTCATTAATCTAATGAATTCCACAGCCCCAGTCCAGAGGCAATGAGGAAACCCCCACATAAGCCAAGCTTCCTTCTTCTTGAAACAAACCACAGCTGTGGTAGGTGCTGGGTCAGCGTGTAAGATGTGAGGGCAGGAGTGGCCTTGCTGCAAGGCAGGTGGTGCTGTTGTTTGCACCTGATAAGGGGTCTTTGTGAAAGTGATAAAAGTGAGAGCTGGGGGCTTTCACCTGGCTGACCCAGGGAGTTTTCTGCTTCCATGTCTTTGCTAAAGGCACCCTGATGGTGATAGAGCCTCGTAGCTGCTGCTGCCCTGCTGGGGCTTGGCGCAGTGAGCACCCCTGGGGAGCAAATGGCTTTAAAGCAACCTGACTGCTGGGGAAGCTCTTGTTCCCAGCAGAGCTGCGCTTTGTGGGTTTGCTGTCTGAAGCTGAAGGACAGCCGGAGGTACTGCTTAAGCTGAGGTGGGAACTCTGACTCCGTTAGCGGCTACCTAAGTGGAACGTTTATTTCCCCACTGCTCGTATTTTAATTGTGACTACTGGAAATGCTTTTCTTATATGAATGAAGCCTTCATGTAAGGAAGCTGGAGACCAATCCTTAAAAGGCAGGTAATAAAGCTCACCATTTCACAGCAGGAAAATGACACAATATATTCCAGAGAAATGTGCCTCTTTCTTCCTGTTGGAAGCTTAAGTCATCTCCAAGTGCAGTTACTGGGCAGTGCAACAATATGAATCCTAAACTTTTACCAAGGCTGCTGCTGGCAAACCTAGTGTATAAAGCAAGTGTGTTTGTTCCCGTTACCATCTTTGTATAATGAACCCATCCGTGCTTTTTGTACTCTCTGCTTTCTGCCTTGCTTCTCAGTTGCCTTGTGGATATGTGTTTTAGCTGGAGTGCGTCTGTATGACACTAAAATATGCACAGTGTAGCAATATTTGTTTATGTTTTAATGACAGCATAAACCCCCCTGTCACTAACAGAACTGAATAAATAGGCAGTATATGCTATGTAATTGTAGGTTTGGATTCATAGATTAGGTGTTTAAAAAAAAAAACAAAACCACCTTATTAGTAGTAATGATCAGTGGGCCTAACCCTAACATGAGTAAACTGGTTCTCCGGCAGACAAATCCTGTTTATCTGAAAGACAGTGACAATAAAATCCCGTCAGATACTGCAAATCTCTGAATACAGGTGTAGGACTGGAGGAGGGGGCAGAGAGTACCCCACAAAAAGAAGGGGGAAGCTAACCTAAAGCTCTGTGCCAGCCGAGACTGTCTCTGAAGTTAAACCTAACACAGGAACAATCCGCATCAATGGCAGGATTTCCTATCATTCGCAGGACAGCAGCATTAGGCCCGTGGTCTTCTCAAGCAGCATGTTTTAAGGTACACTTTGCACTCCTAGAGAGGATTTCCAGACCACAAATTCATAACAGATAGCATCATAAAAGGAAGGGGAAAAGGAAGGCTGATCCTACCAAAGCATTGCTCAGAAATGTGGACAAAGCAGAAGGAATGTGACTGTCTGTAATCTCCAGATATACCGTGGAAGTGGAATTTCCCTTTATACTGTCCTCCATAATGAGGACAAGGGCTGGTGTGTGCCGCAGATAGCGCACCTTGTGCCCGACGAATGTCACCAGGTGGCAGGAGGACTGTTCCTGATGTTGCAGGGCCAGGAGGGTTGCTGCTCATTGGTGAAGGCTGACAGCGGGCTTTTTAAAAGAACATGTAATAGAAACAGAGGGCCTTTTCTCCTCAAGTTTTGGCAAAAGATGGTTGCAAAATCCCATAGGAACAGGAGGGTTATGATGACAACTAGGCTGAGACAAGAATGCTGTTGTTCTGGGATTTTGAATCATGAAGAAAAACCCTGCTGAACTTAAAAGGTGTCTGCTTTAGGTCTACCTCTGACTATGGTGGTGATCTATTCAGGTGTCAATCCTGACATTTCAGAAAGCGATGTTAAGGCAGAAGAATACTCCTTCCACTTCACTCGTCCTTTGGAAAGGCATCCTGCAGTTTCTGCACTGTGTACCAGGTGACCATGCTTGTCTTTCCTCTGAAAAATCAGTTACTTTTCACTATTAACTCTGGACCCTTTCATGAAGGTTGCTTGATAACACTTTCACATGTAGCTCCCAATCTTTTGTAAGACAGTTTTGTTCTCCCTCACTGTCTCACAAAAATACTTGTCTGGAGATAAGTTTGCCAGAGTGTACATCCACCTGCTTGCCTCTTTGTGATTTACTGATAGTAAATCTTGGTTACACTTAGAGTACCAAGCCTGAAGCAGGCAGTGTTAACACCTACAGTGGATGAATAAGTTTTCCTCTGTGCCCTGCCATGAAAAACACTGAGCTGTTGAGCTTTTCCAGTTCCTGTGGGCTTTAATTAAGCATGTAAAAGGGCAGGGCCCTAAGTCTTCTCACTGCCTGCCCAAGAGGTGTGTATGGTAGTGTGTGTACAAAACAGAGTGGAGGCACAGGTAACATCTGTCTCAGTAGTGTGCTACAGAGAGAGTGTGCTTAAAATACTCAGCAAAATCTTACAAGCAACACATAGCTTGTTTCATGCTTATCGACAGATCTGAAATTCATATTAAGAGAAGCGAAGCTCAGGCTCTTACAGAATGAAAAGGCTAACTTATATCCCTGTATGGAAGAACCATAAACAGGATCTTGGCAATTTTTTATTGAACTTTTTGTATTTTGAGACCAGATTCATTGCAGAATTTAGGAGGCAGGTGGAAGGTGTGTGGTGAGTGATGTGCATTAATTTTGCACGTTGTCAGTTGCGGCGGTAGCCCTGCTGGGGGGTTTCCTGGGCCTGCAGTGGGGCTGGTACTGAATCCCTTATGGCAGACAGGCCCTGAGCAGGATGCCTGCCGGGAGATCGGCGGTGAAAGTGGGGGCTCCTGCTCATGACTCCGTGTGGTAACCTGGTGCCTTCTGTGTTTGCAGTACCTGAGGAGGCCTCCTGAATACAGTAGGGCACAGAAGGGAAGTCAGCAGCTGGATCAAGTTAACTCACCCTCGTCGTGGGCCAAACTAGTATCCAGCTGGGGATGTACTAAGGTTTGCTCTCCTAATTCAAATTCTGATCAGCTTTAACAGGTGTGTGCAGGAATTTTTACACAACTTTTACTGTAGTGACCGTGAGCTGGTCATCTCTCTTTGTCCTAGCAAAGCTCCAGTTTACATAAATAACCACTCTTTGATGTGTTCTAAAGTAGAAGGGAAACCAGTATATCAATGGGAAATTGGAGGGGATTTTTCATTTGTAAACATCCAAGGGTAACAAAAGGAAAGGCACTGATTTTAAAAAATGCACCAAAACATTTTTGTTTTCAACAAATTTCTCACAAATAGAGAACCTCTTATTTTCTCTTTGGCACTAACACTTAAGCCTCTGAATTAAACTTCTAGAACCTGAGTAAAAATAGAAGTATGGACAAGTGACAAAAATAACCACTAAGATCACTTACAAAAAGCTCAGTTGCTAGAAATAATTACCTCTATTCTGTGAACCTCTGCCTTTTTAGAAAATACAAAATATTATCTGGATAGATACAAGCTTGTAGTTTTGTAAGCATATAAACAGACCAAAATAAAATGAAGTTTTTCTATTTTTCATTTGAAATATTAATTGAAACACTGATTTGTGGATGTGCAGTGCAATCCATTGTTCCATACAGCTATAAACCAGGGGAGCCTCTAAACCATAACCAGAGATTTTCACCTATATCCTGTTTTCAGCTGTTTCATTCAACAGAGGCAGGATATGAAACAAATCCGTGTTTTGGCCACAAACCTGTTAACTGTTTAGGTGGAACCTCCTTTGTCTAAGCTTTCTCTTTAGCACTGAACCCAGCCGGTAGCTCTGTGCAACCTCCAGGTTACTGAATGGCACAGAGCTGTCTCGTGGCTTACTTTCAGAGTCAGCATTTGCTTTAAAATGTTTAAGAAACAGTTTTATGATCTTACGTTAAAGAGCAAGGCACTGGGAAGTATTTCTTAGTGCAGTGCAGCTCTAGCACCCTGAAAAATAAACCCGTTCTATGGACAAAGCAGGAATGATTTGTTTATCTTTTGCTTTTGTTCCATTTGTTGTATTGCTTGTAAGTTCACATACATTTCTCTAGTATACTACACTAGTCTAAGGCTTTCATATGCTAAATTAAAGCAGAGGTCCCTTTCTCCTGATGGTCACCCTCCCTTTTTTTTTATGACTAAGAAGTAACTCCTGGAGACACCTCAGATGAATTGCAAGTCAGCATTTCTGTGACATGTTTCTGGTATATTGGGTGTTGTTGCAAGGCACAAATTAACCTGAGGTGAGAACCTTTTGTAAACCATTGGAGTATCCTTGCTTTTGTCTAATATTTTTTCTACATGAACATCTATAACACAGTCTGCTTTCACAAATGCTGATACGGTGATTTATAATCAGTGGAGGCAGGAACACATTGATTAACTACACCTTCATTAACTGCAGTAGCAACCAACTTTCAATGCTTTCAATAGCTGAGAATGGAACAGATTTTCTCACAGAAATTCATCTTCTTCCATATCTTTTTTCCTTGCATTTCTTTCCTTCCTTTATCTTTATTACAGCTTGACAACCAGCACTGTAAGGTGCTGTGCACACTGACAGCCCCACTATTGCAGACTACAATTCTTAGACAAAAAGCAGTATCAGCTCATCTCTTATGCACAAATGCTTAGTCTCTGTAAGCTGTACAGCAAACTTGTTAGCTCAGGGGCTTGCTATGCTGTCTGTAGGAAAAGATAAACCTTTTCAACCAAATTTTTGTGTTAAACCACTGTTTGTGAAATACCTTGTCAGAAAAAAAAAATGGTTTGTTTTGTACCTCTGAGCTCAAGAAACTTCTAAAGGAAGTAAACGGGCTGTTAAACCTGCTAGTCGAAGGTTGGGACTTAGGAGAGCAAGGCAGTGAGGTGTTCATGTAAACTCTCCCTGTCAGCCCCAAGAACCTCTCTTAGCAAGCGCGATATGCCAAAGCTGGCTGGTATGTGTGGTGGCTTTCACCTCCTCTTGGCATTTTAACGATCAAGTCATAGCACCTTTTAAAGAGCAAGGGCAACCCTCCTTTTGGTCGAACAGACTGTGTCAAGTCATAGCCCAGCATACGCTTGCTTTCTAGAAACAAAACCAAGCCTGTAACTCTCCACACAGCAGGTGAAATCATCTCATAAAGGGTTTACAGGTGCAATTTGCAATATAATTTCTTTTTTCCATATTGTATGAACATTGCAACATAATCTAAATATTACAGAACAGAACTATGAAAAAGCGATCTGGGAACATTGTGCTATAGCCCAGGAAAGCTAGAAAATTTCCTCTTCCAGTGTAAACTGTGAACAGCTCTGCTGTTGCCTACGCTTATTTTGGTTTATACGATATCAGTATTAGGCCCAAAGGATGGTGTGGATAGGTATTACATTCATAGCCAGTCCACTGTTAATTCTTAAATTATTTAAAATGCTAAAAGGCATTTTTGGTGGAGATAAGAAATCTTTGCAGTTAACTTCACAGCTGAAGGACAGCAAATACCATTTATTCCTTACCTGAGTCAGAGTTGGTGGAGCTTCAGTTTGTTCCCAAACGAGGCAAACTAAAATCAACAGTATCCCGAAATGTTAAGCAGTACAAAGAAAATGAAGAACAAACAGAAAAATCCACTTCTCTTTTCGTTAAGCAATACTGGGAGTGTTCACAATCCAATCTCCAAGGTTTTCCATCTGGGAGTCAGCCTTTTCCCATCCTGCATCCCGGCATCCTGTTATTGTTCCAAGTCTTAGTAATTCAGCGAGAAAAGGGAGTGGAGGAAACAAGATAAACTTAGCCTTATTATTGCTATACAGACTTATTTGTTGCTGCCTCTAGTGAGGTAGCTGAATAAAAGGAAATTGGTTCTGAGACACAAAAGTTGGTACATTACTTAGTGCCATTTCATAAAGAATTTTAGAAATTAACAAAAAGGATACTTTACATAGTGGCTGATACTTGATCAGCACATGCTATGCCTGTTTTGCACAAACGTGATACTTTAAAGCCACTTGGAGATGTCGTGTCTGTAAGGATTTTTGTATCCACAAGCAGAAAAGCTGAAGATGTGAATGAGACTGGGCTTCTTGTAAGGTCTATCAATGCTGAACGTGAAAATGAAATTTAACACTGTTTTTCCCAGGTAAAATTGTAACGCCAGAAGCAAGACTGTGAGGGTGGGGCTTTCCAGAAGGAGAAAGTGTTTGAATCATCCTGATTATGGTGAGCCTATGCCTCTACACCACTCAGGCCAGTCAGAAGGGAAAGATTCAGTGTTTGTGTTCCGTCACTGAAGCTGACTTGCTGCGCAGTTTGCAGATGCGGGGAAGCTCACCAAAACCTCAGTATTAGAGACCTCAGTGTCCCTAATACAGTCACTTGCATGAGGCTTAGGTCAGGATGTTGCTCAGTGAGGCCAACCTGGTGACCCTGTGGCTGCCTTACCGCCTAGCCTGAGCACCCAAAACCTGTGGGGCTGGGGTGCCGCCTCCTGTTCCACCTGTTGTTGTCTGACCCCACCTGTGTGTTAAAACCAAGCACAAAGGTGTACCTCTGACGTCGTACAGTACAAGTGAAAGAGGATTTTTTTAGTAAATAACACAGAAATAAATCTAAGAAATGTGGGACTTAGCTCAAAACCCACTTGTATTTTTTAAACAGCTACAATAAAAGTAGGCAAATGTTCAGCGTATCTTAAGTAGGACTTTAAATAATAATGATCCACGGTTAAATATTCTCTTGCTCCTATTTGTCATCGCATCCCAGCACAGGTGATAGGATTGATTTCCTAGCTTTCTAGAAGGCCGAGGTTGGTTTTATTATTTCACATTTTTATGATGTACAGCAGCAGAGATGAATGGCGTTTTAAAAATTTTGATACATTAGTTATTCAGAAAAGTTAAGCAACTAATGAGAAGACATTTTTCAACGTCTTACTTAAGGAGACCAACTAGAATTAAGATCCCTTACAAGAAAATAAGCCGTTCAGCAATTTCATTGCTGAGAGAAGAGCAGGGAGGATGCTGATAGGGGTTTTCCAGGGAACTGCAGCTATCTGGTCAGGATGTAGCTCAGTGATAAAGTGGTACCCACAGCAGACAGCTGTCCCAGATATGATTTACTTTTGCAAATGACTTCAACTGTATTTACAACCGTTGCATAGCCTTTGATGTTTGTATCTGTGACTTGGGAGTAAGCATGCTATTTAGCTGATCTAAACAAAGGATGAGGATAAGAGAGCCCTTCACGTCCATTACCCAAAGAAAGAAACAGCAAGAGCACTATGTTTTCTGTGCATGCCCTGAGGCAGCAGGCCTAGATTATCAAGGTTTGTTTTGATGCCTACTAAATAAGCTTTGTTTTAGGTGACTTGTTTTATCACTAGTGAAAAGTTCAAGGAAAAGAATGACAATGTTTCTAATGGTATTTTCAGCATGCTCTGTTTCAAAACTCAATAGAGTAACTGCAAACCATCTATGAGCACTAAGGAAGATAATTTCACTTAAATTTTAGAAACCTTACTAAAATCTCAAAGCCTTCCATATTCTGTTTTACAGATTTCATCTCTACTGAACTATTTCTGTAAAGTTTCTTTCTGGCTATAAGGAAATGTGCACTGAAATTTTATGGAATGAACAACCTATCTTTGCATCCCTCTCAACAGAAGGCAGAGCTCCTAATGGTTCAAACCACCTCATTTCCACTATTTAATCCCAGGTTTTTTAGGTATTGCACTTTCTAGGTAGTGAATTTCATCAAGTTTTCAAAGCTGCTGACACAAAGTATTAGCAAGCAAGTTTCCCTGTATACTTTCAGACTTCTTATCATCACTGTCAAATCGTAAGACTTCGGGGGGAAAAAAAAAAAAAAGCTCGTTGACTGCTTTTTCAAGCAAGGAGGTAATGTTTTAAACAACATATTGGTAATTTACATCAATATTCATAACAGGAAATGTCCTCTGTATGATTAGACATCAGCAGATGTATTTGCCCTCTAGACCCCTCATTTCATATTTCAAATCTTATTTAATAGTAAAACTTCTGGAAGGGAAAGAAATGGGTAAGAAACGAAGAGCATCCGTGGCATATAGGAACTTCCCACTACTCAGTGTGACTCATGCTAGGGATGGAGCTGGTGGTGGAGAATTATTTAGGAGGGAGAATTATTTACTCACTTTTCACAGCATTAGTCTGCTGTTGTCAAGTTCCTGTTCCAAGTGACACCAAGTCTTCTGCATTGTCTGTTCAGCACTGCTGTGCAACTTCTCGACGTTGTTATATCCATCCGTTCCCACTGGCTCACTTGCTCTTTTTTCCCAGAGTTGTTCTCACAGGTGTTTGTTAGCTGCTCTTTTCTGAGTCTGTGGCACCTGCATTAGATATGCCTGGTTCAGATCAGCATCCCTTCCGAAGGTTTTTGTGTTAGCCTGTGCTACTTCATGGTTGGTGTCTGAGCAATCTTGCAGATTGCTTATGCCAGGAAAGTTTAAAATAGTCTTTCCTTTATTGGATGGGGTAAACCTTCCCTTCTCTTTGAAGGTTTTGAGTTTGACATTTCTGTGAATCTAAAGTAATAACTGTCATCTTGTAACTGCTGAAAGGAATAATGTGTTAGAACGGGCAGAAACAGAGCCCTCATTTACTATGCTAAATCTATTACATTTGACTGTTCTTCCTATACATGGATACCTGAGATTGGGTTAGTATAAATTAATGGAAGTGATAACGGCACAGAATAAATGTGAGATTGAATCTTGCATCTTTTTTCAGAATTACATTTTTTCTGCTGCTGAGGAGATAAGTCAGCTGATCTGAAACTCAAATTTCATCCTGTTCTGTGTAGCCAGCAAAGCAAGATGACTCTTAAGATAGGAGCTTTTAGTTACATCTTGTTTCAGTTTTCCCCTGAAGTGCTTGTTTGTTGCCCCATCTGATTAATGGTCTGTGAAATTTGCCTCAAAGAAGTAGTGGATACTAAAGTTGTAGAAACAAGTTCATTGTGTTCCTAGCCAGCAGAAATTCCAGCAAAGTTGGTAGAAAAGCCCATGCCTTTCACTGAATAAGCATGGATTTTATGTCATTGCACCTAACTCTAGTTACAATGAAATTGCATATGATAAATAAGCCCTTAATAAGCTGTCATCAAAACTAAAGATAACTATTGACACAGCTGCAGCTGATGTTTTAATTCCTTGTAAGCAACCGTCTCACTATTTGACTCTCACTGGAGAGGGGCTTTACACGTGCCAAGATGGCTGAAGGTTGCTTTTGCAGTGATTTATAAGGGTTAGACCTTGTAATCTGCCTTCTCCAAACCAGCGTGTTACAGGCACCGTGCGCGTGAAGGTCTGCCAAGATTGGAAACTCAGCCACAACAATAATACTTGTGTCTGTATTTGTGTGACCAGCTAAGACCTGTGCTAGAAGAGAGCACGGGCTTGCCGTCAGTTATAAAAATAAACCTAAAATGCTAATTCTGAACAGTTTAGATAATCATTGTAAGATCCCCTCCCATTTTAAATGTGCCTTTGTATCTGACAGTTGTCTGAAGCCTCTCTGAAAGTAACATTGCTTAAAGTTTAAAAAATAACAATTACTGCTGCATGTGGAACACTTAATCTCTGCAGAAAGTTGCCTTGTTATTTTTGGGACTTTTAATCAGGGCCGTGCAGTGCTCTTAGTCACTTCCACTGGGTAACTGCTTTCCTTTTGTCACAGGCTGAGGTGTGTATCCTGCAGGGAGTCTGACTCAGCTTCCTTTTGTCAGATTTGTTAAACAAAAGAATGTAGCTCTGATTTATTTATTTATTTATTTATAAGGTGTATTAAAACAAAACTCCTGAGGAATTTTAGTTGAGGCTGGTAGAATTTGCTGTTTGCTGGGGCCATGTGATAGCATTTCTCTTTAATGTTTTCCAGAGTACTGCTCTGGCTGTGCCATATGCATTTCATTAAGCTTGAGCTCTCCTGGAAGGTCAAATCCCATGCTCCTTAATCAGGCAAATTGCTCATCATATGAAAGACCTGTGGCTGCATGAAGACTGATGACTGCGGGACTTGAGTCTAATATGTTCAGTGGGGAATGGTTCCAAACTATCTTGTTTCCTTGTTTGGAAAAGACAGGAAAATAAAGATGGTAGAAAAGACAGCCAAATTGTACTAAAAGTCTTCATAGCACTCTGAGCAGGAGCTGTAAAATGAAACTGCCTTACCATTGAACTGAAAGAAAGGAACAATAAATCCCTCTGATTAGTTCAATGAAAACGCAGTCCACAGGGATTTTAACAAACAAGCCTGCAGGCTGGCTGAGGCCCACTAACCTTGAGTTGTGGTTTGGGTTTGAAGAACAGGTCTAATGCAGAAGTGTGAAGCTGACTGAAACTTTTCAGAAATGAAAAGTTTTGATAATTCTGCTTTCAGCGAAACTTTCTAACTCAAAGAACGTACCTGCTTTCATTAGAAATGTTCTTAAAAAATCATACAAACTTTTCTGACTTAAAACCGATGAAAATAGTTAATTGTCATTCATTATCATTGCTGATTGTTTCTAGAACTACCCCAGCTTTCATCTCTGACTGGTAATGCAAGTAGGAATCACAGAATCACAGAATTTCTAGGTTGGAAGAGACCTCAAGATCATCGAGTCCAACCTCTGACCTAACACTAACAGTCCCCACTAAACCATATCCCTAAGCTCTACATCTAAACGTCTTTAGAAACGTCTAGGAAGCTCACGTTTGGTGTAGAAGTTTCTCTCTGTTACCCCAGGTCTGACCTGAAACAGGTAACATCCATCGTCATTTGTTTAAGCCCTGCCTTGTGTTTCTCCACTCACTGTGCTTGTGACCTGACGGTGTGCTGCAATTCCTCTCTCTGGAAAGGATGCAGTGTATCAGGCAGAGGGAGCTGGAGAAAAACAGGGATATGGCCTCCTCTCTTTCCTTCCTGTGCTATTTACATAACCCATCCACCCATCCTGACATTCTCCCCATTAATGGGTCAAATGCTGCCAACTGAAATGTTTCACTGCAAGCTCCTGACTTCAGTGTGGGGTGATCAGAGGAGTGGATCCCATCTCTGCACTCAGCAATACTGGCTTGGTTGACTTGCTCTGAAGTTAAATGTCTGCTATGAATCTCTGAAACAAAAGAAGGTTTTAGATAAACTTAAAAAAAAAAGTTGAAATAATGCTGATTTTCCTTTCAAAAAGACTTAAATCAAACTTCCCTGCCTCTCAGTGTTCTGTGAGAGCCTCAGAAGAGATAAAAAGTCAGATTACTGCTCAATCTGCAAGCTGTGTGCCAAATAAAAATTCCAGACATCGGAGAGATGTCATCCCAAAAGCTGCATCACACAAATAGCTCTGTGAAGCTGGGATTTATGAGGCTAATCAAGTGCAGAAGAAGTTTTATCGTGAGAGTAAGATTTTACAGCATTAGGGGTGAAAACAGCAGGGAACAAAGAAGAGTAGGTCACGGGCTTGGGGTTGCTTTCAGGGTGCCTTTGGGGTGCCATTTCACCTGTGTCTTTCCCGACCTTGATTCACCATACCCACTTGTAAACTTGCCAGAGCAGGAACGTGTCACACTGTGCTTTGGTCAGTTCCAGATGAGTCTTTGTGAATAAACAAGTTCCTGGAAGGGAAACCACGCTGTGTGTTTACAGGACATGAGATGACCCGTATCTTAAATGCTTTCCTTGATGTCCCTTGAAGTCTCTAGATTTTCCTTTTATTGTGTTATATTGAACTTCTGGTGCTGCAATGATTTATTCTCTGTGTATGAAGTCATGCCACTGACGTTAGCATCTCCCACATCGGGTCGCGGCTGTGCCCTCATCCCCCCAGATTCGTCACGCAGGTGGCAGGAGCATCTTCCAGCAGTGCCCTGGTAAGGAGAGTGCGCACACACACACACACACAACACACACAACACACACACACACAACACACACACACAACACACACAACACACACACACAACACACACACACACA